>JAVQIZ010107243.1:0-11547 GCA_036023535.2 Galaxias brevipinnis
GTGTGTGTGTGTGTGTGTGTGTGTGAGCGTGTGTGTGTATGTGTGTGAGTGCATGTGTAAACATATGCTAATACATAACAAAAGATTAAAAAAAATAAAGCTAAATGGATAATGACAGCATAGGAGTGTTAATGTAATACCTTCCTGCCCATCCTTTCACTCACCACCCCTTGGCAGAAGCAGAAGACAGAGTTAAGGATTAGCTTTTAAAATGGATGCCATGAGAACCCCCTGCTGCTCTTAGCACAGACTCTTTTCGCTCCCTCTTCATCCACACCCCCTCTCTGCACTCAGACCATCTTCTAGGAAGAGATAGTGAAGTGAGAAACAGGCCTCTAAATGGCACCTTAACTATTCATCGACTGCTTTGACTTAGTACCGGACTACATATTCCATTTTCACTGGGCTACTGAGACCATCCACCATTTCAAGTATAGAGATAGCAGATGAGGAGAGAGAGAGAGAGAGAGAGAGAGAAAGAGAGAGAGAGAGAGAGAGAGAGAGAGAGAGAGAGAGAAAGTCATGAGAGTCAATATAGAACAGAAGGGAAAGAGAGAGAAATGGGCCAATTCCATCTATTTCATACCGCGTCTTAGGTCGTTCTTAATGGGGTGAGCGTCTCTGCACTGATCCTGAGTCTGTTCCCTTGCCATGTTCCCGACAGGAGCGCTGTGGAGTAGGTCACGGTAGATTCATTTCGGTGGATTGCGTCTTAACGTCACACATGAACAATTGATATTGATAAACTGGCATCTTTTTTCAGAGGGAACATCGCTATCATTTTTGGCAAGAATTGCCAAAATGCAGCTTCTGTCTGCAAGACATCCTTTCAGTCCGTCAGATTCTTTGACAGACATAGGGGTCAGTACCCTGGGTCTCGTACTCGGTTATACTGTGACTGGAGATGCTCTGAACAAATTATTTGGGCCTGTTCTTCCTGCCCACAAAGTCTGTCTTATTAAAATGCCTTTAACGCTTGGTCAAGGAGGTAATGAGCCCGGCGCCTCTGGCCCTGAACGATTGTGACGGGCATGTGATGCACACGAGGGATGGAGGGACACCGTGCACACCAACCACCTGTGTGGCTCAGGACACTGCTGCTCTGGCAGGCTCAAAGACTGTCAGAAATACCACTCAACAAACTTGATGGAAACAGGGTGAGACAAGAGGTGTCCAGGAGACTGACTGAACCTCGTCTAGCAGGATGGACACACACATACAAACACGCACACGCACACAAACACAAACACACACGCACACACGCGCACGCACGTATACAAGCAGCCGTCCACACACACACTCATTCAAACACAGCGTATTTATATTCCCCCTTTGTCTCCCTCTAGGTTGTATTGAAACAGTTTGAATGGCGGCGCCCACAACAACAGTGAGGTGAGAGAGAACTTTGGGTGCTGTGGGAGCCTGCAGCATTTCAGGCCAGGTGCATGAGAGGACGCCTGCAGGCGGAGCGGGCCGACTGGCTGCTGTTCAAACGCTCTGAGTTATTTACCTGCCACTCCGTCTCTGCGCCGCATCGGGCCAACCGGCGAGCTAGCCAGCCGGCGAGGGAACGAGTCAGCAGACCTTGAATAGAATCGGGGTCTGCGAGGAATCCTAATGGCCGACACTTACCGTGAGCTCCCTGAGCAGAGCTTGTTCAGGAGAAAGGTGGGTGGGGGGGTGTGTGTGTGGGGGGGGGGGAGTTGGGGGGGGGGGTTGGCGGTGGGGGGAGAGAATGAGAACACCATCAAAATGAGACAGGGAGGTTGCAGCGTGGACTGCAGATCACCGCGCGGCTCTCCTCTAACTGAAATGTTCTGCGCTGCCGACATGGAGAGGTGTCTCAGGTGGTCCGTGCTCAGCACAACGCCGCCTCCTGCTCCACTCCCCTAACTTTGACTAAAACACACCTACTTTGTCTGCAACGCAAAGGTCACTCCAGCCTCATCGCTGCTGCGCCGAAAGCACAATGGTCCAGAAGGGGAGCAACGTGTTCCAATTCTACCCGGGCCCCGGTGTGTGCGCACGACACAGCCTGAAGGACGACTCTGTGTGCTTTGAATCTCAAGATAGTCTGTGAGTCTGCCTCAGATCTCCTCCGCCCGCCGCTGACTCCCCGGGGGTTAAAGTAAAAGTTGAGGGAACGTGGGCTGATGTAAGGTCTGCGGAGACTGGGGGGGGCGGGGGCGGCGGCTGAGACAGGGCTCACCTCAGACTTAATGGGGCTCCAAAGCGGAGGAGCTGGAGATCAGAGGAGCAGACGACCTGACGACCCCACCTGCGCTGACACCTCGCTCCAGCCCTCCCCTCTCTGCCTTAGACCTTTCTCTTTCACCTTTCCCTCCATTTTTTTTTCTTCTTCTTCTCTGTCTTACATCTCAGAAGCCGGGGCCACTGAGAGCTCCAATGTCCCCCGGTGTCACGGTTCTCAGGTAAACTGAGGCTTTCACCCAGCGCACAGTGGAGGCGGGCCCCAGCTGTCTGGCCCCGTACCTCTCTTTCTCTACGTGTGTATGCATGTACTGTTATTCCTAACACCATGTCTGGCTGGCTGGCTGGCCCACATTTGTTTCAATCAACGTCAATCCCCACAGGGGATTAGGCCTCAGGCTCCGACACACGTCTGTCCCACCATGACGGCACAGAGGGACATTTGCTGGCCTCGCTCTATAAACACGGCCATTACAACCGCGCCCGCAGCCCCCTGATCTTATGGCGTGGTAAAGTGCTGAACTAGCGGCTGGCTGGGCCGGCTTTACACGCTCATATACGGCGAGCAGTGACGTACGGGGATTGTTGATTGAGAGCGGCCATTGATTGTGGTGACAGGTACGCTCTGTAACGGTGTGTGGCGGTCCAGCAAAGTGTGGCTGGGTTGCGGACATAGAGACCCCTGCTTTTGATGGTGGTAGAACCGGAGAGGGGTTGATGGTTTGCGAGGAAGATGGCGTGTAAAGGAGGAAAGGTGCTGGCAGAGCGCTGGGAGAGGATTTCCTCAAAGGAAACGAGAGGCAGCCTATGCTGGTTGGTCTGAGGGAGAACGAGATCCAACACACACGTAATCAAACTGACACTCCAATACAGACGGGGCAAACACAGATGCTCTCTGTTTTCAGCATGCTAAAAGACAATCATCTTTTTTAATTGTTGCTCTCTTTTTTACATCGTTCTCTCTCTCCGTCTTTGATGTTGCGTTCTCTCACTATACCACCGGTCTTACCTTCCATCCATCTCACCTCTCCTCTCTCCTCCCTTTTCTTTGTTTCTGTTCGCCGCTCTCCCCTATCTTTCAGTCTAGCCCCTCTACCTTTTCTTGTCCTCTGTTTTTTTTGTTGCACACTCCTTCGTTCACTCTTCTCTGCTCTACTCTGTCTCGCCTCCCTGCTGTTTTAGATGGAATCGTGGATTCCCCTCACATCCACAAAGCTGCTCTCTCTGTGTGCCATCTTGACTGCAGTGAGCCACAGCCACCGACCAGACTGCAGCCTCAGCCCACCTGCAGCGCACACACACTCACAACTACACACACAAACACACACACACTCTCACACACACACACATATACACACAAAAGCCAGCGCACATTTTGAGCACGCACAGAGAAGGATGCGCACACATTCATTCATAAGCCAACAAACAAACACGCTCCCACACCCCTGAACAACAGCATACTGCACCAACCCTGCATTCTAAACCAGATAATCTGTGTGTGACCAAAATGAAGAGAGCCTACCGTCTCAGAGTGGGGACCTGTATCCGCAAGACAAATGGATTTGGTCTTGAAGAGGAATACTCACAAAAATAAATATGGAAAGACACAATAAATAACAAAAACAATTCAATTCCACGTAAAGATAGGTAAGGGGATAAGGTGTTAATAATAAGGTGATAAACCTTTTCACTGTAAAGGCCATGTCAGCATACTCCACATACTACACCTGTTCAACATATTTAAGTGATTACTGAGCATCTTTTCTGTCTGTGAGTATTTTTCCTAGACGCCGTCATTCGTAGGTCCCATTGATCAGAACAATGCTGTTCTCTCTTTCCTCACACTCACGCCTCGTCTGGGCTTCCTGTCTCACAGTGCGAGCGGAGGAGAACTTCTTTCTTTCTTTTCTTTCTCCACCACCACCCTTCCATTTCTCGGGCCGAGCAGTGTGTTCCGGCTGCTCGGGGAGTACACACTCAAGAGCAGGGAGCAAACAGATCAATTATACATAAATCATTCAACGGTTTCTATGGCATGGGAGCAAACACACACACACACACACACACACACACACACACACACACACACACACACCAGATAGTAGAGTTTTGGACTTATGCAACCTTTCAGACAGGTGCAAGGCGCAGGGTAACGTTTTCTGTCAGGGGCATGGAGTTGGAATAGATGCAATTTCACCATTCCTTTCCTTCATGACAAACGATATTTGAATCAATATATCTGACAGCCAAGGTCCATGGAAGCAATGTTGAGAGCATTCTAACAAGGCAACAGGTTCTCTCTGGTCTTTGTTTCATATTCCATGAAGCCGTTTCTTGTGTGATTGTGCTCTTTCCCTCCTTTTCCTGCATATGTGCTGCTTGCTTAGTTATGTAAGCTGTGTGCATGGTTCAGTGTGTATCTGTGTGTGGTGCTGCGTGCTTGTGTCTATGTGAATGTATGGATGAGGCTCTAAGTGTGTGAGTGTGGGAGTGTGTGCGAGTGTGTGTGTGTGTGTGTGTGTGTGTGTGTATTCCTGCCAACGGCTTATCCCTGTCTCTTGCTTCAGTTCACTGAACTGTCTCTCTCTTTCTATCCCTCCTCCTTTCCTCCTCCCTAGATAAACACCACCACCAGGAGTGGCACAATCATTTACAATGACACTGCCTAATGCTTTCATTAAGAGAACATTATACTCTAAGCAAGTCGCTCTACAATATGGTTTTTGGTTGGTCTCGCTCCCGCCCAACCCTATGCACAATCAAAGCTGGCCTTGAGTGGATACATCAGCAGGGACATGCTTGGCTGCTTCAAGTAAATCGCAGGTGCAGCAGACACACACACACACACACCCACACACACACACACAAACACATTCACAAACATACGTCACACCCCTCTGTCCCCAGGGATCTCTCGGTGACTAAAAGCCCCCTCAAAAGTCTCACCAAAGACTTTTAAATCTCGCAAAACCCCCTTCAGAACACAAGTGTTTCATATAGAGTGGACTTTAAGCACATATAAGTGCACACACCCTCACTCTCTGTCTCCCTCTCACTCTCTCCGTCTCTCGCCAACACTCTCACACATCCACGCACACCCTCTCGCGAAGCTTCCCACCCCCAGGTTTTAGCACCTGCCCTGGGGCCCGTTAGGTTGGCACAGGCCTTGGGCATTTAGGAGAGGGTTTTAAAGGGGAGTGGAGTGCACTGCCCTGCCCTGCCTCCATGTAGGACAGTGTCACATCGTTGGCACAGGCCCTCGACCGCTCCGGCCCTGGCCATTACCGGAGCCGTGTCTCATCTATTATTCAAACATCTATAGTAACCGGAGAGATGGGAACTCAAGACAGTAAAAAGGTATGTCACCCACTGCGACAGACAGCCACCACTATAAGCAGGCATATGTGCTGGGTTCAGGTGAAGGGAATCTGTGCCTTCGGCCTTTCATACATGCATATATCTGTTTGTCCCTCAGCCAGCTAAGAAATTGTTTCATTCTTATTTAAATCGATCCACCCACCTGTCTCATACTGTAATTCTGCTGCTGTGACGATTGGTTCTGAATTCAGAGAGAGGTGTTAGGTCAGAAAACGAGCAGCAGACAGACTGAAGGACATCCCGGTGATAGGGGATGAAAAAGTAATGTGTGTGTGCTTCCCTGAGTGTGTGTGTGTGTGTGTGTGTGTGTGTGTGTGTGTGAGAGTGTGTGTGTGTGCGTGTGTGTGTTTGTGTGTGTGTGTGTGTTTATACTGCAGTGAGCTCTACAGACAGAAAGCCCAGAACTGCAGCCTCTGGTGGAACAGTCCCTGTCCAGACCAGTATGTGTGATTAATGGCTCTCGCTGTGTGCCCACTCTTTCTCTGTCTCTGTCTCTGACTTCACTTGTCTCACTTCCATTAGCGGGTTCACATTCCTATCTCAGTCTCCCTGTGTCTGTCTGTAGTCAATCTAGTCTTCAGACTAACTCCGCGTCAGGGGTGTGATAGTGGGTTTGATTTAAGCCCATCGCCACTCATGTCAAGGCACAGAGCTTTAACACGTATAGCCCCTGTTGGAGCTCCCATGTAAGCATTCAAGATACATGAGCTGTCAGTCGATTTGGAGATTATTGTTTAACATTATGTTTATTGGACCCTAGTCTGTGATCCAATGTAACCCATATGCTGTTTCACCTGACCAGACACACAGTGCAAGGCCAGCCTGACTTGAAATATAGCATTGGTAGTCTGGAAGCATGGCTGGAAGCATGCCACCATGGATGATATTGATGCCTGTGTTGTTGGCCCTGGCTTTGACCAGCCACAGAGATGTATCGCCTGTTGATGCTGGTCCTGGATCAGCACAGCACAAAGGGAAAGCTAAAAGGGAAAACTGATCTCAGATCTTTATCTAAAGCCTAATTATTATTACAGGATTTATCAAACCTCTCTGGTTGGTTTTGCTGGCAAACTGGCAAAATCTGAACGAAGGTGTCATGGAAATACAGCTAGTGCGATTTTGTGTGTAATGGCGCCCCCCGGAGGTAACAAAATAAGAGCGTTTTTCATGATTTTCCATAATGTAGTGAGAATGAGATCACCCTTGTAATCCAATCTGTGGAACATGTATGGACCATGAATGCACCAACAAGTGCGTTTAACACTTACTGACCATGGAGAGTTGCTGTAACATATTGCCAGAGTTGGTCCCAGCCCAGTAGGACACAACAACTGGTCTTCTCCCAGACCTCTGACCTCAGCTCAGCCTATCCTTCAGTGCCTCTCACCTTATCTTTTATGATTCTGGCCTCGGATCAGTGCCTTCCAACAGCATTGTCAACTCTTTGTGGCTGCAAGAAAGGGTTCATCCAAGCGTCAACCACACCACTAAAGAGATTGTCAACTTGGTTGCACACAGCCATTGAGTTCTGCTTATAGGCGTAAGTTAAAATCCATGGAAGCAATGATCCTGTTTGTGTTGCGAACTGGTCACATCCATGTGAGGCTGAATGGGTTATTTTAGCAGAAACGATCACTGGTGTTTGTGCTTCATGAGATGTGCATTTTTTATTTGTTAGCGTGTGTGTGTGTGTGTGTGTGTGTATGTGTGTGTGTTTGTTTGTGTGTGTGTCTGTGTGTATTGCTACATATCACTACAGTGACCTAGTCAGCTGTTGAGCTAGCTGACGATCGGTGTTGTACTCTTGTGCAGACAGCTCTGTCTCTCTTTACACGAGCTGAGAGCAACAAGTGGTGGAAGATAATAGAGTGTGGGACAGTCAAGGAGACAGACAGCACTAAAGGGGTTGGGAGGAGGGGTGGGAGGGGGTCACAGGGACAGTCCAAGAGGGCCCTGATTGGACAGAACGAGGGCAGGCAAAGTGGCTGGAGGGGCCGTTAAGAAAACAAAAACAGATCTCTCACTGACTGACTTGGGACTGAAGGTCCACTAGATTTAGGATGCCAGAGCTACACACTGGGGAGGCAGGAACATTGGCCCCCCCAGGATGGGTCTGGACTGTTCTGAGTTCCACAGCAAGATGGGACCCAACCAGAGTCCTCCAAGGCACTGTCACAGAGAGGATCCTGAGGAGGTCCTGCTGTCTGCAGGAGGAAAGGGGGAGCGAGGTTGGGAGTGAGTGGAAGAGGACCAGCGTGAATAAGGAGCTCTCATTAACAAAGTCACCTGGTGGCTATATGAGACATGGCTGTTTGAATGTTTAGTGCGTGGGTTTAGTATGTTCGCACATGTGGCGTCTTTAACGTCAGTTGTTACGCCTGTCACCGGAAAGAGTGTTAAATTGAGTCATTATCAAATGAATATAATTACTAAATCAACAGATTGTGTTTTACTATATATTATAGCCATGGCACTCACAGTTTGTTGTTGGTTAATGTTGTTGCGTGACTAAAGTCGTTTTCTGTAATAGTGGCATTCAAAACAAACAAGCAGGGATCCCAAACAGATGCGCAGGGGGATTACTTGCCTATTAATTGTTGATCCTCGCAGGTGTTACTATTAAAACAAGCTCAGCGGGGCTGTTCTTTTCATGCTGTTCTCTCAACCCGCTCCTGGATGGCTTTCTTCGATGTTGAAACAAAAACACCTTGTCAGTTAGTCTTGGATATCTAAACGCACCATGCTTAGTCCAACACCCTCTCTAAGCGCCGTTCAGGGATTCGTACACAACCACTGGGCTAAAATGGTAAAGTAAATAGAACACCAGGGTGTAATTACCGTTGCATTTTACATAATGTGGGGGTAGCACACCAGACCTTGGCTTCTGTTATAAGATCAAAGCAGTCTAAAAAGGCTAGAAGCATCACAACCCAAACACTAGGCAATTCAGCAACATACGTATCATAACCCTTCTGGTTGTGTAATAAGATGAACTGTATTGTCCATATCTACATTATTTTACTGCGTTATTATAGCTGCCCAGGGCGGCCAGAGTAAACTAAGAACCACCTTCACCACTGAGCAGCTGAAGGAGCTGGAGACAGTGTTCCAGGACTACCCTGATGTGGAGACCAGAGAGAGGCTGGCTTCCTGTACCCCGCTCTCTGAGGCGTGCATCCTGGTACAGGGAAGAGAGTGGTAGAGGCCCAAGGGCCCAAAGATGATGCTCTTGAGACCAATTCATGACTAAAGCTACTGCTATGGCGGATTGGGTAGTAAATACACATAAAACACAACATGTACGGTTTCGATGTTATGTGATTGATTCGTTTGGATGGTTTACTGACCAGCTGACTGTGTCTTTTGGTTCAAGAACTGCAGGGCTAAGTGGAAGAAAGGTGGAGTATGTCACCATGACAACTCATTTGACCCAGACACAACCATATAGGGATACCCAACGTCTTGTGGGCTCTATCTAACCAATCTAATGCCCCCACCACCACCTAGACTATTTCTGCTATCCAAGCCAGCAAACTTCCCCACTGGGTCTAACAACCTGCACTTCCTGGTTGAGCCCCATCTCTTCATGAAACAGTAGTACCTTACCAGTTTCCTAGTGGACCTCAGCCTGGTTCACCAGAATCCCTCCCCTCATCCGGCTGAGCTGTATGTTTTTTGGTGTTAATGTAATGTGTACGGCTAGATGTACAGGACTGAATGGGAATTACAACCCATGAACAGTCTAATTGGTGTTTAGTGTCTGATGAATTACTGTACTCTTTAATTCAATTTAATAATTTCTTCATCCGTTTCTCTTTAAGTTATTTCCTGTCGCAGTATTGTAACTAATTTCCTACCAGGGCTGACCACCTCTAAATGACCGAAATCTCTATTCTGGTCAGGTGATCTGTTTTAGTTTGCTTTGTTTTTAAGTTGATGAACTTCAATTGACTCTACGCCCCTACCAACTGAACCTATGACTCCCGTGTTATCACTCTTTACAGCCTGTTAACATTAGAATGAACCCACTGATCACAGCTTTATCAAAAGCACTGAGGTCCAGTCTTACCCACAGCTTGCCAATTGTGATACTTCTCAGTGGGTTTAAAATGCAATAATCGTGGTCTTTAACCATCACATTACTGTATAAAGGTAAGCAAACAATATTAATAAAGTAGATAAAAATAGGAATTTTAAAGGTAAGATAGGCAGGTTACAATAAAAAAATGTGTAATTTGGAAATAAAATTATCTAGAGGAGAAACCATTGCGGTATGTTCTTTGTGTAAGAAACACTGGCACCATTTGGTGGCTGAAGGTAGGAATATAACGCCAAGGCTTGGATGTAAGTCTGGTCTTTCAACAGGTGATGGTGCTACAAGCTCACTGCAAAGTAACTGTGTGTCCTGATTCATTTTACAACTGCTTCTTTCTTCTTCATCCACCTCACAACTGTTTATTTAAATTTTTTATTTGATCTACGTAATGGGGAAATACATGCCTTTTTACAAATATATGCATGTATTTTATGCAGCATAAAAGCAACTGTTTATTCTCGCTCAATAGGATTTAAATCAGAATGGATGATGAGTTTTGTGGGCAAATTCTGTATATTTGAAAATGTACAATAAGGATAATTTATATTGACTATCTTCATAGTAGAAGTCACTTTATTAAATGTTAGATACCTCATTTTAGAACTTATTTGGAAATGTGAGGGTTTTATGGAGAGAGGAAAGTAAAATAGACTACAGACGTTTCTGTGAAACATTAACTTTTCCATATGTGTTTATAGAACTTTTCCATGTGTGTTTATAGAAGCCATATCTTGCTGTATACGATTAAAAAACCACTATTGTAAAGGTTTAGCCGCACTGTTTATTATTAAGGGGAAACATATATAGTTCCGCAATACAAATGTACCTAATGGGGACTAACAGTTGGATAATTTAATGTGTATTGGCAATAGTCATATGGACCACCCCTTCGCCTTTCTGTCACCCTGTTGGTCAGTTGTCATACAGCAGGGGGAGAGTTGCTCAGACACCCTTACTGAATCAGTACCAGTCGACGTCACTGACAAAAGGATGGGAGAGAAGAGTTGGATGCACCTTGCTTCATGGCAATAGGAAGAGATGGCGTCCGGATCCCAATGAATAAGCAGAAAAAGAGAAGGAAAAAGGATGCAGGACGCTTAGCCTAGGTGGCAAAACGTTTTACCCAATGCATCAGCTGGAAAGAGTTGAAGCTCTTTCCTGATTATGATAACGTTTTAGTCAAATTTATAAATTTTGTATACATGTGTTTTTAGAAGCCCCTCGTCTGATTTTGAGGGCGATTGTTTTCCGCGACAGCTGTTTGCTTCTTAGCCTCTCTGCCCATCAAACGCAAGGACGAGGAGAGGAAAGATATACGGGTGGCTACGGAGGGCGATGGCAGCAGGAGGAGGATGCGGGGAGACGGTGGAGCAATGCCGGGCCGAGGTTGAGCGGCTCACTCGGGAGCTGGCGGAGGCGAACCGCGAGAAGATTCGGGCCGCGGAGTGCGGACTGGTGGTGTTAGAAGAAAACCAGACATTGAAACAGCAATATGCGGATCTGGAGGCCGAACAGGAGGCGCTCAGATTGGAGTTGGAGCAGCTACAAGAGGTATAATAGCGTTTAGGATAGGACTCGTATTTGTAAACATAGTTTTTTATCTGCTCCGTCAGTGCGCATGATGTCAGATTTGGGCAGGGCCCGCGTCTTGTCCAAAAGTTGGCAACAATGAACCTGTCTAGAGTGGGGAGGTGGTGGCTGAGACGCAGTGCCTCATTGAGAGCATGTAAAGGAAAAATAAATCATATTAAGTGATATGGTTAAGTGTTATAGGTGGGCGTGTGTATGTGTGTGTGTGTGTGTGTGTGTGACTGTGTGTGACTGTGTGTGTGTGTGTGTGTGTGTGTGTACACATTAGTACA
>JAVQIZ010107250.1:0-14010 GCA_036023535.2 Galaxias brevipinnis
TCTATCTCCCCGCTTGGCTTTTGTGTTCACTGTTCTGTTCTGATAAACACCAGTCAGAGAACCGAGCCCCGGTCTCCACTCTCCTGGCAGCCTAGAGCGGCCTGGGGCGTGGGGGTGGGCGGTGGGGGAATCATATGATGTTTTTTCTCCGATCATGCTGTTCATGAAAAAGGAACACACTATGGGAAGCACGCAGACATTAAGAGACGCGTGTAATGGTGTCTAACACCTAATGACGAGTCCCCACCAGGCTGCTGTGGATCAGCAGGACGAGCCATGTGAGTTGGAGAGAGCCCCCCCATCAGACTGTACTTTACAATGAGCTCTCTGTGGACTCTCTGTGTTTCCTGGTAATACCACAACACCGGCCATGTGCTCAGGTCACACGTCTGGCCTGACCAACGTTTGAATCCTTTAGATAAGTAAGTAATCTTATTTCCTCTGCATGTATATTCATTCATTCCATTTAAGATAATGTTACTTTGGTCAAGCTCTTTTAACTATTTTGTCCTCGTCCGCATCAGTGTTGTGTGGGCTTCTGTGTACGTACAGTGTGTGAGTGGCTACCTGTCTGATGCTGAGCTCATCAGACTCAATATGTCTGGTTCTTGAAAACCATTGACCTCTTCACCTCTCTCCCTTGGTTGAGCTCATTCGAGCAGAATCAACCAACGGCATATAATGTGTCACTAAATCATAAGGCCCCACCCAATTCCCTGCTCTTTAAAATCACAGTGCTTTATCAAAAGAAATATATCTAGCTTTCATCTTCCTCATCTAAAAACACACCCCAACCCGTGGCATGCTCTGCCTTTAGCCGGACCTGACACTCCCACACGTCTCTTTGTGCCTGACCTTAAACGCTCTATCCCCCATGATCCTCTGCACTCACGTGAGACGTGCAAGACAGCCAACCACATCAGCCATAAGGGCTGCATTGGGGCAGACAACTTGGGGAAACCTGGGGATAGTTGGGATAGGCTGGAATAAAATTTAAACGTATACTGTGTGGACATAAAGTTTAAAAGACTTTTACGTCACTCGTGGCGATTCAAAGCATCAGAATAAGACTTCTGTTTTCCTTACAAGTAGTCCCATCGTGTGCCTAGGCAGCCAAATTGGACATACGACCCCAGCCTTAGGTCTTGCAGTCTGACAGGGAAAGAAGGTGTTACTATTGGCACTCCATTGAACCATCCGTTCAGGTTGTATTCCCAGGCCTCACTCTCCTTTTCATTCCCACAGCACTGGAATGTGGGTGTGACATCATGCCACAACTCTTCCTCTAGGCACACCTTTTCAGATGATCATACTATAATCAAATTGTAAATGAGTAAGAGGAGACAGTCCTGTTTGTGTGTTCAGTCTACAGGTGGGGCACTGCACTGTTTGACTGATCGTACTCTGTTCTTTCCAGCTTTATTCTACCATTGATTTTCTGTCATTGGTGACCAGGTGAACAATAAAAAATTTAACTGAAAAAAATGATTTTCATTATGGAAAGATCTAAGGGTCAGGTCTTTAATTGGTCTGAATAATCAATAATACGTTTATTTATAATCGGTAGTCATGGAATCTGCTGAGACATTTGAAGCATGTATGACGTGTGTGTGAGTGGCATTGTGTGTTTT
The DNA here is from genome assembly GCA_036023535.2 of Galaxias brevipinnis. NCBI lineage: Eukaryota > Metazoa > Chordata > Actinopteri > Galaxiiformes > Galaxiidae > Galaxias > Galaxias brevipinnis. Next base: position 1,632 of record JAVQIZ010107250.1, read on the forward strand.
CACAGGCTTACCTGTGTTCCTTGTCCATGCATGCTTATGTGTACCTAACACGTCATCTACTCTTACATCAGCTCAGTGGCACATCCTGCTAACATCTTACAACACCGGCACCCCAAACGGACACGGGCCCTCTCCCCAATGGCAAAAATAATCACCAGAGAAAACAATGAAAAACTGAGGCACAGTTCAATGAAAAGAGGATCCGTTTCAGGAGTGTTTTCTATTAACACATTACTGGTGGTAGACAGTCAATCTAATAGTGCTAGGTGGAGTGAAGGAGCAAACAGTGCTTACAGGAGAGGTACCCTATAATTACACATGTTTGCATTGATCAAAGAGAGCAAGGCTGGCAGTTGCAACCCACGTCTGCCTGCTGCATGGCAACAAATACACAATCCAATCAAACAGCCTCAAACAAATGAACATGCTGGGAAATTGGGCTGGTCTTTAGAATTCCACCGGATGCGGGTGGTCCACTAGCTGGCCCTGTGTGTTAAGAGTTCAGCAAGGCCTCGGTTTGTGCAAAGACATGCACATATCAGCCCACATTCCTGAGGCCACGCCCAGTAACAAAAGTCACACTGAGCTCTTCCAGATATGCTCTCTTCTCCACTGCCTCAAAAACCAATCAGCCAAGCTGCTGAAAGATGTTATTCTTTGGCTTGGTCTCTACCCCCATAGACTGGAGAGAACTACGTAGCCCAGTCAGGTCAGCACCGTAGGGCATTGTCTACAGGACAGTGGTTAGGAATGATATGTATGTGCTTCATTTCTGTGTCAAACAGTGAAGGAGAAACAGCGTGACATCGCTGTCAGACCAAGCCCAGATAAGAAAGCATGCGAAGCTTGAGATGTGTAGATCTGACGCACAGAGCCGACATCTGATCAAGTCTTTGAACTTAAAAAAATGAAGTATGCATTCTCATTGCATTACAGTAATCCTAGCTTACAGAATGATCAGATACAGCATACATCTACAAATTAATAAAAGGGCATCTCCTTAACACTACTAGTATACTATATTTATGCCAGTTAGACAAATCTCCTGTAGTCAGGAGATGACCGATACCTTCCCATTTTTCATGTCCCATATTATGCACATTGATGAGGTCTAGGCAAACCCATCCAGTCACAGACAGGCGTGCACATAAACCCAAACAAAACTATCAAATGCGCTCGAGGAAACTCATGGGCATGGCTAATAACGGACTTAACGCTGAGGACACGAATAACAAGATTTCAGCTCATGATTGGAGAAGGCTGTTAAAATGCTTTCAATAGTGTAAAGAACCCCATACTTGACAGAACAAGTTGAACAAGTCTTGTCACTTCCCGGTCGTGTTGCCGTGACCTTAGCCAGACAGTTAGTAAACCACACCTTGCCACTGCCTCATAAGCTGAACAGAGGGGTCGTGCGGGGACTCTCTCTCAAGACCACAAAGAGGGCTGCCTTATACAAATAGTCTCCCCTCAAACTTGTAGTGAGTTTACCCATAGATCAGTACCAGAACGGTATTATAAAGGAATTTTGAGATACATTGCATTGTTAGTTATACATAATTAAATCAAGCTCTGTTACTGGTGACCAAACAAGGACTGGTTGTGGTTTGTTCTAAGTCTACAAAAGTTTTATGAGATATTCATAGCAGCAATATTATATAACAGACTGATTGGCAGAGTGTAGGAGGGTTGCAGCTGCATTTCTCAGGACTATATGATAAAGAAATTAAAAAAATGTAAGTATGCCCACAAAACATCTGGAGCAAAGCAAAGATGCCTTTTCGTTCATATGTGGCCTTTATAGTTCCAAATTAAAATGCACATCTAAAGGTTCAGTCCAAAATGTTAACTAGGAATTTTGAACATACAGCTCATGCATTCTCATTGTCATTCAGCTCTCATCTGTTTTCAAGCGCGCTATGATTGCGTTTTTGTTTTCTTTTTTTGGCTGATATACCGTTAACTCTTACAGTACGCTTGGCAGCGGATGGAAACTTTCAGACATTGCAAAACGAGGGCCTGGACCAATCTAATGGAAGCGCTAGAGTGAGCTCAGGTTCCTCCTATAGATCGATGAGTCCCTCCCGTTACTAGGTGGGGTCTTGTCGCAGCTATATAAACAGCAAAGAGAGAAGTACAACGCCTCTGGAGTCTCAGTACGAGAAAGTTTCTCTGTCGCCTTCCTTGTCGGTAAGACATTTAATTTCTAACAGTTTTAAATCGCACCTTTAGTTTGCAAACGGTTTTTAGAGATGTTGATTACTCTTACTCTGGTTTTTCGAGATGCCTAAAGTTTTCGAGCAGTTCAGATTCAAAATGTTTGTGGCAAGAAGTTATAAATTGACAAACGTATCTAAACTGTCATTCATCTACTTATGAAGGATACAATTCTATCCACAATGAAATACAAAGAAAGTAAAACATCTCTAGACCAAATATTCATTAATGGCCTGTGTTTCCTCGCGTTGAAAGGCGTGGTCATTCTCATGATGCAAAAATATTACAAATGTGACTATGTATATGATGTAACATAATAGTTTCACCACTGCCCTACATTTGAATATGTTACCACATGGATGAAATGACAGAGACGATCTGTAGTAAGCTACCTTTTGTTTGTTAATACTGCAAAACATTTTAAACAGTGGCTTTATCTTACACCACTAATTGTATGTAACCTTTAAATATTTCAACCAACTACACATTAAGGCATATGTTGTAGATGGCTATTAATGTGTGAGAGTAGCTAAGTGTGACTTTGTGTGGATATTGGATGATGGGATGGGATAGCAGTGATGACTAATATGCGTTTTAATGAGCAAAATCTGCTGTATTCCACCAACACACCATACACTAGGGTTTTAGATGTATACTTCTTGTTGGTCCTAATGTTCCATATGTCTGTATTTTGCAGCCTCCAGCTCCAACATGTCTTTCATCAACGCCTTCCTCGAGCAGTCGGTCTATATGGGCATGCCCGATGAATCGGTACGGTGGTTCATTTCCAGTTGTTAAGAGCCAACAGGCCCAATCTGCTCTTTTTTCCCCCCTCTTCCTGTGGTATGCTAGTGTGGAAAAACTTACTCTGTGGCTCACAGTACATTTCCAGGAGAGGGGGAGGAGAAAAGAACATTTAAAGCTGCAGTGTTTTGAATGTGGGCAGAAATGGATAGGTGGTGAGATGGTAGTGATGAGACTATAATATAGTTAAGGAAAATAATCCAAAATTGAGAAAGACAGGAACAGAGAAAAGGGGAACACGATGTAATCCAATGAGTAGTGACTCATAGACATAGGCATTTGGGCCCCTCCCTTCACCAAACAGACCTCAAACTTAAAACAGCTCCCTCTCCACAGTTTTACGGACCTCATTTTGTAGACGGGTAATTTTTGTGCTTTACCTCTTTCCTTTGCCATCACTTGATTTGAACAGTTTTTTTGGATTCCTTTCTGCGTACAGTAATTGAATTGGAGTTGTTTGTTAATTGTAGCTTGTCCTTTTTTTTCCTCTTTCAGACTGCACCCAATGAGGGAACAATAATGCCTTTCGCACAGTTTAGCGCCAGTGGAGATGCAGGCATCCTGGATAAGGCTATCAAAGCTAAAGGTAAACTTTCCTGGAAACTCTCAGGCCCACATAACAACACACACTTGTTTGCATTGTTGCAAAGCTGTAGCAATGGAGACAAAAGAGTGAGCTTGTGTGTACACGCCTTGACAATGACAAGTATGGCCCTCTCAATCACAATAACGATCCTCTTAGTTTACACTAGACAATGGTGCCCTCTACTGGATGTTTTTGTCACTACTGCTTCTAAATTCCATATGAATAAAATATGAATTATATTCTATGAAAGTTATTCAGGGAATGTCATACACATACACACCTTAAAGCTGTATTGTCACTGTGGAATAGCGTGAGAGACGATCCCATGTAATGTTTCTATAATTGTAGGTGTGGATGAGAACACCATTATCGACGTTCTTGTGAAAAGGAGTAATGCTCAGAGACAGCAGATCAAGGAGGCCTACCAGAAAACCAGTGGCAAGGTAACACACACACACACACACACACACACACGGTGACATTGTCCATGACAACTGACTGACAATAACACTGTTTAACACCTCTCTGCAGCCCCTTGACGCGGCCTTGAAGGCTGCTCTGAAGGGAGAACTGGAGGAAGTGGTTTTAGCTCTGCTGAAAACGCCAGCTCAGTATGATGCCCAGGAGTTAAAAGCAGCCATGAAGGTATCATTTATACACGCGTGCGCACACACCAACTACAAGAACATGTTTGGAAAGAGCTCTGGGTGTGGTGTGGTCTTCATAGTTTCTACTTTAATAAATCAATCCCATCAACTTCCTCCCATTCATGTAGGCCCCCCGATTGTTATTTTAGAGGGCTGCATTAAAATGGAGTAGGGAAATTCAGATAAACCATCTTACATGTTTGGGTTTCTTTAGTTTTCTGTTGCTCTTCTTAACTGTGGCTCCTACTCAGGGTATGGGCACAGACGAGGATACCCTGATTGAGATTTTGGCTTCCAGGACCAACAAGGAAATAAACGAGATAAAGAAAGTATACAAACAAGGTCAGTCACTCAGGATGTTAGTGTTAACAGCATGTTGACAGCCTCACAGATATAGACTAGTCCACAACAAAGAAGCATCAGCAAATTCCCCTGAGAAATGAATCCTGGACTTGTCCAAAGTGTGTGTCTTTATGTTCATGTATGTGTTCAGATAACTGTAAGCCGTAACCACTTCAATTGTTATCTTCAGAAAACAAGAAAGATCTGGAGAGCGACATCAAGGGTGACACGAGCGGAGATTTCAGGAACGCTCTCCTTGCACTTTGTAAGGTGTGTCTCCTTTGTTGCTAAAACGTCTGTTTTTAAAATTTTGCTTAGACTCTAAATAACTGCTTGAGTTTAAAAGCTAAAATCTTACATTTTGTTAATATCAGCATTGCATAGATTTCACTTTGACATAAAATAACAAGTCTCTCGCTCCTCTCGCCACACTCGCACATAAACTCACACAGGCCACCAGGGTTGAGGAATCTACCTCCTTGGTCAACGACGATCTAGTGGACAGTGATGCCAGGGCTCTGTATGAAGCTGGTGAGAAGAGAAAAGGCACAGACTGCGCTGTCTTTATAGACATTCTCACCACCAGGAGTGCCCTCCACCTCCGCAAAGGTAACCGCTGTCACCAGTGCAGTTATCAGTTACAAACTACCATGGAAATAGAATGAGGGGAATAGACATCTATCCAATTAAAAATGGCTTCTCATTTTTACCTATGAAAAGAATCCAACTGAATTGATACGAACATATTAATAAAAAGTATCTTATGTTCAGTGTTTCAAAGGTATTCCAAGTACAGCAAAGTGGACATTGCTAAAGCCATTGACTTGGAGTTGAAGGGAGACATTGAAAGCTGCCTGACTGCAATAGGTGAGTAAACCATTTTAAAATATTTATTTCACTAAATAACATAATCTTAACCCTAATCACAACAATCATAAAAACACATCAGTTACATATTTCAATAAAAAGATCACATCGCATGCAGTTGCTTTCAATCCCTGTTTATCGTAGTTGAATCAATTCTTATGCCACTTGCAGTGAAATGTGCGGGAAGCAAGGCTGCCTTCTTTGCTGAGAAGCTCAACCTTTCAATGAAGGTATTTTAAACAAACCAAACTGTTAAACGTAATACGCTGTGGAATAATACAAAATAGGTGACAAATGGAACACACCCATGATCTGTGTGTCTGTCATGCTTTAGGGTTCCGGAACGCGAACCAAGATTCTGACACGGATCATGGTTAGCCGCTCAGAAGTGGATCTGAAACGAATCAAAGACGAGTACAAGAAAAAGTATGGCAAAACACTCTATCAAGACATTCTGGTAAGTGGACAGACACGAGCACAAACGAATGGCTTCACAACATAATGGGTTAGCTCCTGAGACACCCTCTGTACTGTACATCATAATTTGAATGATATGATTCCAATGACATTGCAGATTTGCAAAACAGGTAGACAGTTTGCGTAGCTTTTGGAATGTACTGCTGTCAGTGCATGTCTCCATATTGTGTGTCTGTTGACCCCCACCAGGATGACACTAAGGAAGACTACGAGAAGATCCTGTTGGCCCTGTGTGGGAACTAAAATCCACCCTTCATAGGATGCAGTAATGACACCACCATGCAGTACAGTACAAGAGCACAGGGAGAGCTGCACAATGTAATCTGGGCTCTCTTCAGAACCATTACTCCAGCGCTTTGCACTTTTTATATACTTATATAAACAGTTATATGACTAGAAATCTCTTCCGCAAATATTCCAACAAGGCTTTCAGAAGCTGTTACCAAGTCGTTTGCACCCATACAATTTTTGTTTCTGGAATGTTGATACAGTCTATGTGAGAAAATAAAAATGAAAATGTTGTGTTGGCAAAAATTTATGTAGCCTTTGTTGTTCTTTCCTTATGCTGTTAACATAACATAAAATATATGAAACACTTAGTCTGAGCTTCGGCAGCCTGCTTCTATAAATGGAGAGCTTTTGCTTTCAAATAAAGCTTTTTGTACAGATACATCTTCACGTTTTAGTCTGTCTTGTGATTCCTTTTGTTGTCATATTTCCTTGGTATGGTAGCCTACATAATCCTGTATCAAATTGAGGCCAAATATCATCTTGAAGCAGTAAATACTAAGTTATGGTTTGCCAGAGTGAACATTTTTAATTTGAAGTGTTTAAAAATATTTGAGAGTTGGGGGTATTAGACAAAGACCTACAGTAGAGCATAAATTTTAGGACCATAGTAAACCTAGACAACCCTTACCAAACTGCGTAAATGTTTTTACTATATGGGGTAGTGTATGTATGCCCACAATCCATGATACAAATGTATGCATGGTACATCATAGACACAATTTCAATTCAAGTCCATTAGAGTGCCAAAACATTTGCATTGGTTATAAGGACAATCAATTAATGATTCTTAACTTCTCCTTTCATAACAAGTAATGCCAAAACATAATTTAAAATGAAGTATTGGGTTTTGCCCAGAAAAAGGTACTTCTTAGCTAGTAGAGCACAAAGGCAAAGATGTACTTATGTGGTTATTGACCAGTGTGTGTGTGTGTGTTTTATCTTTGTATGTACTAATTGTAGATCCATTTAAATAAAAAAGTTATTTAAAAATAATAATAAATTGTTTATGAATTGGATGCAAATGAATAGGAACTGTGGCTAGGAGACACTGTGATCAATTTATTGTCTCTTAAGACAATAAATGAGAGCTGGCAGCACTGCTACTCCTTGAGTCCCATCTATCGCTCGCATCTATCCGTACAGGCCACCGTACTAGCGGTAAGCAGGTAATCATGTAGGCGTGGATTGAGGCGCATGTCGACTCCAGTGAGATCGCAGTTTGACAGCTAAACAGCGGTGCACCTGGGTCAGAAGTTGGGAGTCATTTCAGTAGGTAAACGTTTAAATAATTCTAACTGTAGTGAATATAACAGATAGCATGTGGGCATTATTGCCAACAAACTACAGTTTCACGTAAGCAACTACTCTCTTTCTAACTTAAGGCAAGCTATTTGCGCTTGTCAGCTACCACAAGCTATCCAGTCTCTTATTACCTTCGCTTGCTGCCTGCTGGCTAGTGATGTTAGCATGCTAGCTAACACACACATTATAGCTAACAGCGTTGTAACAATCTGCTCAGATTAACGTTCGCAAACACAAACGTAATTAGCCTGGTAAAAAAAGCAATTATTTAAACGCTAACTTGGTAACATTGGCTAGCTGCTGTATTACTTTGGAATTTGCAAGCATAGCAGCAAGCCAGCAAAGCATTACGGTTAGTGTGACACTGACAGTGACAGCTGTCAAACTAATTGCGACTGCCTGACCTTCGGTCAAACACTGATATTAGCCCACATATTCATTGAATGAAAACTATGTATATTAGTTATCTTAATGAACACTAAACCTTTCTAACACATTTCTACCCGATTTCTCCTTATCTTAGGCTAATCAATCTCCCTTTGACTGGATCCTTCACCTTTATCAAAGTACCAAAATGACCTGATACTGAACAATAATATTTGCTGGATTGGCTGTGGATCATGAATGACAAGCTCGTTTTTTTGGGTCTCCTGTACTTTGTCCAGGGTATCCCTTATGGCCTCCAGTCCTCCCTGCTCCCCGTCTACCTGCGGGGGGCGGGTCACTCCCTTACCCGCATCGGCTTCACCAAAGTGCTCTACTTCCCTTGGGTGCTGAAGGTGTTGTGGGCTCCTCTAGTGGATCGCGTGGGCAACAAGCGACGTTGGCTGGTTGGCACCGTCTCAGGTTTGGCGCTGACCTGTCTCGCCAGCGCAGCCCTGGCCCCCGAAGCCCACATCTGGGGCGTGGCAGGCACCTTGCTCGCCATGAACGCCCTGGCGTCGGTCCAGGACATAGCGGTGGACGGCGCTGCCGTGGGGCTGCTGAAGGGTCGCAGTGAGCTGGGTCTGGGGAACACTGCCCAGGTGGTGGGCTACAAGGCCGGGTCTGTGTTCGCGGGGGGCGGCCTGCTGGCTGTGATCGACGTAGCCGGATGGAGCTGGATGTTTCTGCTACTGACGTTCGTGTACGCCGGGGTGGCTCTGTTTGTATGGGGGGCCCCAGTGCTGGACGACGAGTCCTTGAGAGGCAACCAGGCTGACGGGGGGAAGAGGGTGGGGCAGATGTCAGACGCTATAAAGCCCTGGAGGGTGTGGAGAAAGCTGCTGGCAGTGCCCGGGACCCCCTGGACGATGCTTTATGTACTCACATACAAACTGGGTGAGTTTGGCTTGGTCGGCACCCTGGCATGGCTAGTTCTGTAATTGGACACGCATCAAATTTGAATATTTGTCAGTTGACCTTTACTTTAATAACAGTGCATGCACAGCACACTGTTCACGGCCACCAATACGCTATGTTTCCTAAATACTGTATCTTAAATGTAACTCCAAACGTGAAATTGTAAATCATAATGTATTTTTATAAACCCTTACCTCCGGGTGTAAAGTACATCTTGTGCAAATCTAATTTTAGCCTATAGAAAGAGCTGAGTAGTCTGAACTTTGCACAGCTGGCAATTCATCCCTTGTTATTTGTTGACTTAGACAGACTCTACTCTCAATTAACACTTTCTCCATAGAACTATAACAAACTACCTTTTGTTTGGTAGTTATCAACAGAATTTTGTTTTTCATTTTCTGCCACAATACCTTGGCCTAACTAGACATTATAGCTACAAACTACCGGTGTACAGCTAATATCCTGATACATGTTAGATACTTTTTATACCCTTTATGCATTTAAATTACAATAAACCATACACTTTACAAACCCAATGTTAATCAAAAATAACTGCTTATATCTTGTTTAGTGGTCAAGGGTTCATATCATTTTATTTAGTCTGTTCTTAAGAAATGTAGACTGCTGAAAGAAGATTTCCTAAAAACAAACAATTGCATGAACATAATTTCCAATACTCATAAACTAGTCAAGCTTCTCTATGAGGAGAAATTTGTGTGCTAAGGAGGTGTTGATAGTTGTCTTGTTTTTCTTAACATTGCTTTACTGTGCGACATCCGACCTAGGGCATAAGTGCAATGTAATGTGCTTTGATTCTGCAGGGCTAATTTACACAGATCATGAGGATTTGAGCAACCCAGTGTATTACCAGAAGTGTAGTGGTCTTCCTCCAGATAGCTGGTATAGACCAAGCTGGGGACTACTGTCATTCTTCGACAGGCTATAGCTGGGGGGAAAAACATGTACACACTTGGCAAACGATTTAAACTGTGAAATTATTGATTTAAAATTGATGAACTGCTCTGCAAATCATGAAGCTTATATTCTATATAAGTATTATAAATCTAATCCAGGCACATAGCAGTGTTAACTTGGATTAAGCTTTAACTACATTGCTAGATGTGGGTTCTCCTGCTACAGAGTGTGGATTATTGTTGTGCATTTACTTTGGCCTTACTAAAGTTGAGTCAGAGTGCAAAACTTATTTTATATAATTTGTTTAGCAGCCACAAAAGCGTAACAATTTATAGCTAGCTTAGTGCTACTGAATGGCTTTTCTAACACGTTTTGTGTTCCTTCAACTGAAGCATACTTCAGCAGTGTAATGTTAGATTTGGTTTGTCCCTGGAATTGAACCAGCAACCTTAGGATTACGTGCCTGTGTCAACCTCCGTTAACTCAAATCCAACATGTAGCCGTGCGTGGTTTATTTTCTCTCAGTCCCCCGTTTTCACTGAATCCCCTACATCCATCGCGTTAAAGTGTAGTTTAATATCTCACCACAAGATGTCAGTATTGCAGTTTGTTTGAGGGTCCAAAATGAGGTGATTGGAAGACTGAAAGAGTTGGTCACCTCATGAAGTTCTATACCAGTTGAAGGTCCTAGTGTAGGAAAATATTTAGAAAATGTAATAGAAATATACAGCCACTCCACTTCAAATATGATACTTATAGACTGTAAAATAATACAACAGTGGGCTTACTGGGCTAAATAGTAGTCCTTCTGCAAGACTACTTTCACATGGATCGATATAACAATGGCCAACCGGTTTCATATGTTTGTGTGTTCGTGGACGCACACAGACGCGCACAAGACTGGAGTGTACGGTGTTTGTCCTGTTAGGGGAGAGAGTTGATGCTCTGAGTTTGGTGTTTGGCAGCAGAAGGGGATTATGTAAGGATTAGAGTGTCTTTGTGTCTGTGTCGTTTGGGAACTGAAATGGAAGATGCCACACCACACTGGTGTGTGTGTGTGTGTGTGTGTGTGTGTGTGTGTGTGTGTGTGGGGGGTGGGAAAGCATGTGTCCTAGCACATTTGCATACATGTGTTTGTTTTTTCGAATGCGTGTGCCTTTGTTTAGTCTCTCTGAGCTCCTGTTCCTGTTTGTCTGTGTGTGGCAGTAGGAGAGAGTTCTCGGGGTGGCTGAATAATCGGATGAGCCCCCGCTAGACGGACATGAAGACTGGCGGCCGGACCCCCTAATCTGTCTGGGGGGGGGGGGGTTCCCTCCTCCGCACCCCCCTCTCCATCAGCCTCACAATCATAACCATCAATTGTGTCATTTCTAATATCGACCTTTCGATGTTGTGTTCGCTTTCATTAACGTATGCGAGCAGGCTGACAATGAACGCGTGTGTGTGACTTCCGAAAGGAAAAGGCTTCAGCTTGTGTAGCTGGGAGGACGGTAGTGAGACAGCATTGTCTTTGTTCAAAGGTTCATGCTTGTCTTGGAGCGAGACCGACATGACCACTCCACTCAACCTGAACCATCGGAGCGCTCTGCACCGCGGCCAACCCCCGCAGCCAATCAGCGAGAGGCATGTTGCTGACCTCTGCCGTCAGAGGTCGTGGCCACTGAATGGCCTGGCTGGACAGGTTCCCAGGCAGGCTGGGAGGGGAGCGGGACGGAGAGAAAGTGAGAGACATGGGGAGAGAAGCGCACGGCAGGGAGAGACGCTCCGGAGGGAAGAGAAGCCAAAATAAAACGAGTGCAAAGAGATGAGAGGAGAGAAGGGTAAAGAAAAGGTGACGGAGAGAGCGGAGAGAGAAGACCCAGAGCATTAGGACCCACAGGCCTGTGTGTGGAGTGTTCGTTCTGCCTGAAGATAGGCTGCTCCACAGGGCTGGCGGATGGCCGTGGTGGGGCTGTGTAGGAGCTAGTGTCCGGGGGAGAGCCAGGAGGACTGGGGATGGTGGCCAAGGGGTCCCGATGGACGCTTTCCCAGGGAAGACACCAGGTGGGGGGGAGGGAGGGGGGGGTTGGGTTAGACTACCCTCTGTTCCTCTGTCCTGTCCAGGCCACCCCACACAAACACACCCATCCCCCCCACCACCACCACCCCTTCACCCCAATGAACAGCCAGGCGCAGGGAGGGGATGGTGTGTGAGAGACACGGTGCGATGATGGTGATGGTGGTGGATGGGGCACGGGGGGTGGGCTTTGTTGAAGCCCGGGCTTGGGGGTGGGGGGGGTTTCTGTGCGACAGAGGGAGGGAGAGAGAGATCAGGGTGGTGGTGGTGAGGGAGGGGGGCATGGAGTGGCGCACAGGGGGGTTATTATCCAGAGGGAAAGAGGAGGAGCGCGGGGGGAGGGAGGGAGGGAGGGGGGGAGGCTGAAGGGGGGGATGAATTAATGAACAAGCACCACATGGCGCCCTGAGAGAGGAGAGCGCCGCCGTAGGGGGACCAAACCCAGGCCTGTGGCAGGGAGTCAAACATCCCCCTCCGCTTTGGTCTACACACACACACACACACACACACACACACACACACACGGCCATGTTG
>JAVQIZ010107262.1:0-22306 GCA_036023535.2 Galaxias brevipinnis
ACACAAACACACACACACACACAAACACACACGCACACACACACACACAAACACACCTAAACACCACCGCACCTCAACAGCTAAAGATCGGCGAGCCAAACTTTGTTTCCATGCCAACACTCCCCCTCCTCCCGCTATATATCTTTCCCTCTCTTTCCCTCCTGTCTCTCTATCACCTTCTTTTCTGTCTGTTGCTCTGTCTAGCCCTCTCTCTCTCTCTCTCTCACTCTCTCTCACTCTCTCTCTCTCTCTCTCTCTCTCTCTCTCCCTGTCTCCCGGGATCCCTCTCTTGTCTCCCAGCCTCTCTCTTTGTCTATCCCACCGGCCGACGATCCTTTCCAATTAAGTGGCCATGATGCCGTTGCGGTGGCCAGCGGCTTCCCGTCTTTGTCACGTCAAGTTGACTTTGAGTCGGGCCGACGGTTAGCCCTCCACACTCGCCTGTCCACTCCCCCTCCCCATGGCTCAGCCACACACAACCAACCCTCTGTGTACTCCCTCCTGTTCCTCCTCTACCATACCAACCACAGCCTTAACCCCTCCGTGTCTTTCCTCCCACCTCACTTCCTGAGCGTTTCTCAATGTTAATGCTACAGTAATATTGAGAATGTGTATTCGTTTTGTTGAAATAATCCTATTTCTGTATAATGGTTTGCGTAATTATTGTTTACTGATTGCCATATTAGCTATTGCAGTGACATAATCATCTTAATAATATTCGAGAATATGATTGGCACCACCATGTCTGGTCGGTTGATAAGGGCTGAAAGTGTGACGTTTCTCTCAATTCCTTCATCGCTATCACCTGTTTATACTAAGCCAGGAACATGTTGTTGCCTGGGTATAAATATTCCGTGAAAGTCCTTGGACAGGACTTAGGTAGTGGTTGGTATCGGAGGGTCCATTGACCCGCGAGTTATATTTCCTTTGTCAATGTTTGAGTTATTATTAATTCTGAATAAATTCTTACAACCTGCTTACATACTAAAAAGCACCTGAAGACTCTGTTTTCTTTGACAGTTTGAACACGTTTCTCTTAGTGGTCCAGCAACGAATGAGCTTAAGTTGATTTTGATGCTGATAAATGGGGATGAATTGTGTTTTGCTTTCTAACAAAGCCCCTCCCGCTTCCCCATCCCCAGAGAGGAGATAAGGGGAATCAGATATCTGAACGCTTAACTGCCACATCTCATTTTCTACGCATCGCAACATCCCACTAATGAATACAGAGGGGAGAACAAATCTGAAAAACTTGACCTCCTGAATTAAAATATGTCTAAAAACTCCTTTGGGCTGTGGTAGATCCACACTGAGATGTCCTGGTTTCTGTGTGTGTGTGTGTGTGTGTGTGTGTGTGTGTGTGTGTGTGTGTGGGTAAGTGTGTGACCTGATAATTATTACAGCACAGAGGCTAATTGGGCCAACGCAGATGGATTCATTAAATGGCTCCCTTGTGCTGCATGTTTCAGAAAGTGGGCCTGGTCTATCGAAGGAATTGTGCCCAAGTAGGTTCCACAGAGAAATACAGAGGACTGATCGTCTGACTGAATATAGTTTGCCCAGATATCTGCATTTTATGTCTCCTCTCACTCCCTTTAATGGAACCAAAGGGATTTAGACAGAACATCCTAACTTTCCAAGAACATTACCAGCTCCCCTGATTTCTGTTCTCTTTCTGGATTCCCGTTTGGTTTAGTTTGTCAGGAACATTGTATTCCACATGAAAAATTATGATAATACAATTGAATTTGCAGTCTTTGCAATGTGAACAATTTCAAAGCGCCTCAAGATATAAGATAATAAAGTAAAAGATTTAAAATATTGATGAATATTAAAACTAACAGAGGACATTACAAACGATTGAACGATCGAGAGAGAGGGAGAGAGAGGGAGAGAGAGAGAGCGAGAGAGAGAGAGAGAGAGAGAGAGAGCGAGAGAGAGAGAGAGAGAGAGAGAGAGAGAGAGAGAGAGAGAGAAAAAGAAAGAAAAAGCCATTGCAAACTCCTCAGTGTTGACTTCCGGCACAGAGGAAGCACCTCTGTTTTTTTTGTCCCATGCGTGCATGTACGTGTGCGCGTTTGTGTGTGTGTATTTTTGAAAGCATGTGCATGCACGAGCTTCGCTTGAGAGAGGGCCTTTCATTACATGTTAAATGAAGCGAGCATACTGATAGCCTTCAGCCAAAGGAACCAGTGAGCTCTGCACCGGGCCATTGAGCTCTGCCTTCACAGACCCCCCCCCCCTCCACCCCATCCAGACAGCGAGGCTTGGAGTCCCAAGCCCGCGAGGCCTTACACAGGCAGCAGCCTCCAGCCCCGTGCCTCTTTTGCATTGGGACTGGCTGTTGATATGATATTGGACTATTCAACATTCACCTCTCCGGCATTATGATGGAAGATATTTTTCATTACATTTTGGAACCGACCGTGCCGCACATCCGACTGTTGAGATCCCATTGGACAAATAAGTCCGATCAGTCTGTAAATCTGTTTGAACTCTTTCACTAGACTATCCCATGACCTGTCCAAAAACCCTGTTTCTTTGAGTCCACATCGATCCCAGTTCACCAACGTAAGGAAACTTCAAACAGCCAATCAAGCCAAAACACCCCACCCCCCGGTCCTCGGACTCTGCGTGCACATAGAGATGCAGATCCTTGTATTGGGATGAGAGAACAAGTTACAACCGGCGTGATACCACAATGGACAGGTTACCGTGAACACTTGCCGCAGTAGTTTCTCGGTGTTTCATGCCGTAAAATTACCGTTACGGGAATAACAGTGACGGCGGGAGAGAGCTCAGCCGTCTGAAACAGTTCGTCCTCATCTTCCCACAAGCCTGATTCATCCCCATCCACTGAGGAGGGAGTGTTTCTGCAGCGCCTCTCTGAGGGTAAGTGCAGCGGGGCTGTTCGCCGAGAGAAGAGACGGCGAGGAAAGCAAATTAAATCAGCCCTAACGAGCGGCACAGTGGTGGGATTTGTCAACCAGAGAGGAAATGGTTTTCAGAGAGGGAGCGAGAAAATGACAGAGGCACAGAGAAACGTGTGCACCTAATTATGCAGTGCTGACTGAGGGAGAGCAATAGAGAGAGAGAGAGAGAGAGAGAGAGAGAGAAATAGAGAGAGAGAGAGAGAGATGGAGAGAGAGAGTGGGGTGCACGGAACAGGGAAACAGTGGGTGGGGCTGAGGTGTTGGATGGGAGGGAAGTGACTTAAAAATGTATACATATTATATTTTATGTTTAGTATAAAAAAAGAATGTAAACAAATCTATGCAAGGAGAGAGAGAGAGAGAGAGAGAGAGAGAGAGAGTGTGTCCGCTATAACTACATGGAGAGAGGTGACCAAAACGGAGAGAGCGAAACTTTGTCAGATTAAACCGCGTTTGTCTCCAGCTTGACTGTCCTCCCCTGCTTCCACGCACAGCACTCGGGAAGTCCAGGGAGGGAAAGGCTAAAAGTGGGATCCCTGGCAGGCCTGCTCAGACTGTTGGGGAGCCAAGAGGTAAATTCATTGAGGTCCGAGGGAGCGAAGCAGAGAGTGTTCTCAGTTTTAAGAGTGTCACTCCAAGGCCTGCTCAGGCAAAGTGTGCATTACTGGCCATCCATTATTGATAGCCACTCCCTTCACACAACCCTGTATGAGGGGAGTTTGTAAAGAGATACTCTATACTTTGGGTTTGGATGAAAGCGGGCACACAGGCACACACACGCACACACTCAGAGACATGGCGTACTCGCTAATGTAATGTCACCACTGTCACTAACTTACTCCCACATCCTCTCTCTCTCTCTCTCTCTCTCTCTCTCTCTCTCTCTCTCTCTCTCTCTCTCTCTCTAATTCCCACAAAACAATCACGGTAGATAAATGAACTCTAGCAATAGAAAAATCAACATGACCAACCATCAACCCAGTAAGTGAGAGATGCATGGTTCATTCTGTAAGAAACAAACACTGAAGCTGGACAACACGTATGCATGGTGTACGTGGACAAACTGCCCCCCAGCTCCACTATTGGGAGTCATGGAACAGCCACGGACGAAGTCATTAGCACAGCCAAAGATCCAGATCCACAGAGAGTTTAACGGCAAATATGTACGGGATGCTGGGTGGCCAGAGTGTGTGTTCTCTGAGGTGTTGTGAGTTCAAGCATGTGCAAGTTCAACTAGTTCAACGCGTTAACTGTTTTCACTAGAGATTTTATTTGTAACTGGTTTCTAGGCAACACCGGCTATTCCAATGAGCCTCCTCCAGTGTGTGTTAATGCAACAGACTGGCCAGACAGTGTAATTACTTTACTCTCCCTTTCACGGAGTTTGCTAGACTGAAAATTCCTCTGTGTGTGGGTGTGTGTGTGTTTGTGTGTGAGCTTGTAGGTGTGCGTCTGTGTGTCTTGCCTATATGTTCTTTCCATTGAGGTAGCAGCAAAGTCATTCATTTCTCTTTGTCAACTATTACCTCCTGTTACAGTGCCTTGGGAAGGCCAAGAAATCGCTGATGTGCTTTGGCAAGCTAATGAGGTGGGCATCCAATATTTTGGAATCCAGATGAAAGGACCTTGTTAACTCTGCTCACACACGTTAAACAGGGCCATGGTGATGCTGTTAAGGAGTGTAGAGGTATAACCCTGAAACACACACACACACACACACACACTCTGACAAAATGAAATGCTAAACATATGAGTCATGAATTAACATAAGGTTGAGCCCAATACCACAAAAGGCAGTGGATGTTGTCAGCCTGCAGGCCCAGGTCTCAGTTCTCTGGGAAAGTCGACACCTTCCCTGTTATATTCATGTTTCCCTCACCCATGGAGCCAGATAGACCTAGTGAATACATCACACAAGCAGATTCATGGCATGAGTCACGCCTTGGGGTTTGCACTACTCATCACTATGTATGACACACTCATGTTTTAGACACCTACAAAGTGTGCATGTGCGTGCGTGTGTGTGTGGGTGTGTGTGTGTGTGTGTGTGCGTGTGTCTGTTGGTGGCCTCTGAAATAGTTTAATGTATTCTTGGTCTAATCCAATATAAAGTAGGTTATTGATCATGTGGGCAGTAAAATGAACATTAGTCTGAGATGTTGACTTCCCACACAGCATTGCAAATAGCAATGCAGCTTCCTAAACCGGTGCTAAGATTATACCACAAGTCAGGCATGGATTTTACACAAGCCATGGTTGAAGATCCATTACGCTAATATCCCCGTCCAAAAAGGACCAGTTAGAAACCATGTGCCGCTTCTGATAGCTGAGTCTTTGCCTGAAATACAAAGATGAATGATGGTTCCAAGTCTTTGCCTCCTTTGGCAACCGTAGCTATACTGAATAATTGCACGCAGCACGCGCACACCGTGTTCGTCTTCTACCAAATACCAGAGTGTGGAGAAAAAGTCAACACTAATAGTTTACCCACGTTCAAGCACGCATAGCGATGATCATCCATCTCACAAACAATGAGATTTTGGAATTTTGTATGGAGATGCAGACATGGTGAGATACACAGTATATTAGCTTGTGGTTGGTGCTCTCCTCTCAGCTCTGGAGCAGCGAGCCCCCGTTCTCTTCAGTGCTCAATATTGCATCAACTCTCTCCCGTTATACAGCCAGTGGGCACAGGCCTTATGACTAATTTAACTCTCATTTTTCTTTTATTTTTTTTGTCTTTTGCTATCTCTCCCTCACCGCACTTTCTCTTTCCATCTATGCCTTATTGACTGCGGCCTCCCCGGTGACACAGATCTCATAGCCCAGCCTGAGGGTGTTCTGTCTTCTACTTCGTACACACTATGGGGTTGAGTGCAGAGATCGTGAGCGAAATTGTAAACGTGAATTCTTTGACGTCTGTTTATAATTAGAACCTACAAAGGTCACACCTGCTGTGGCAGCAACATGTCTTTCTGATTGGTTTGCTCTGGTGTTGATGACATACAAGCTGTTTAGTATTGATCTCCTCCTAGACCTCATTGGGATGTCACAAGGTTAAGGATGCCGTCCGATGGCATTACCCAGAATAGCAAATTAAGGAATTATCCCTTTACGCTTAATCTAAAAGTGACATGTTCGTAAATACAGAGCCGTCTATTTCAGAATTTGTGATTACGCGCATTACACATTTTGTCAAACAATTGAAAGTATGCTTTTATACATTTTATGTATGTGTGCCTGTCGGATTTTGTTGTTTGCGTGTGTCTGTCTGTGTGTATGTGTGTGTGATTCATGGCAGAGTCACACCTTGGGGTTTGCACTACTCATCACTATGTATGACACACTCATGTTTTAGACACCTACAAAGTGTGCATGTGTGTGTGCGTGCGTGCGTGCGTGCGTGTGTGTGAGTGTGTGTGTGCTTGTGCCTGTTGGAGTAAGTTGTTGTGTGTGTATGGGTGAGTCTGTCCATGTTGAAGTGAGTATGTATGTGTTGCTTACCGCAGAGTTGTCTGGGCTCCACTCTCTAAATAGTAGATGCTGCTACCCGGCTCTGGGCGGCAAGCCAAGACTGATGACATCAATAGACCTGATAGAATCACTCTGCCCGGGGTTAGCTGGTGTTCATTAGCCATATCGACTACGGCTGCAATCAGAATTGATTCGTATGAGGAGTATCGGAGATACAAATACAAACATTTTGAAATGTTTTGTGATTCAAAGGGGAAACAATCAATCATGGGCCGTGAACAATAGCTCAAGCGCCCAAAGTTGATGAGAGACGTTGGGCCAATCAAGTCATCTTCATCACTGAGGGCATAAGCTACTCCTACTCCATAAGCAATTCACCCAGGAAGAGAAGTCCCCTTCCCTGCCTCTTGGTGCACCCCTCCCCGAGTTCATCAGCTGAGCATTCACCTTGGCCAGAAGACCTTGGGCTACGTTGCCAATTCCATGATTAGATTATGGTGCAGAGGCCAATATGAGTAAGTGAAAGTCACTCTCCGTCCAAGGTGGGCTGCTGTGTTTGCGAGGGGAAAGGACATGCGCCGTATGAACGTATGTCGTCAGAGGTTCCTTTCGCCCTCGTACTGCAGACGCATACAGGTGAGCAATACTTCCAAAGCCACACTTTGAAATTGACAGCGTCTGGGTGGCTAGAAGGGGATGAGTGTTTGGCAGAAGCAAGCTGTCTGAGTGGGATGTGTCCCCGCGTGACATCCTCGGAGGCACCCGGTCCCCCTTCCCTCGTTTCATGGAGAAATCCCCTCCATCTCCACGCGATAAGTCTTCCAGTTTTGATCTTCTACCGAGGACATCCTCTCCTCAGTGGCTAAGGGGATTATGTGGCGTCAAAGCCTCAGAGTGAGCTGCGTTTAACGAGCCCTCCGTTTTGCCACACCAGGGGAGGAGCAGAATGTGCCAAGATCTAATTCACAAGTCACAACACACAGCAAGGGGAAATCTAACAGTGATTAGAACACCCTGATATTGTTGACCCCAAATCTACTCCGATTTGAGGAGGGATGTGTTTGTTTTTCAATTTTCAAAGTAATTTTATTTAAAAAAAAAAATTTAACACGGTATACGAATGATTTTAGAGGATTTATAACACCATTCTCTCAGCTGCTGTTTGAAATTGTGTTAGGAATTGGAGCTTCTAGCCATCAGAACAGGAACACAGTGTGCATTTTAAGAGGGGGGGTTTCCTTTAAGAATTCCCAGCAGGATTATAGAAGTGTTCCTCCCCCTAGAAATAATGCTGACCATAATCCCTCATCTGAACACAGATGACATCATCCGCTGTGGGATTTGCAATCCTAAACATGGAGAATGATGCCATGAGCCAAACACCAGCCTTCTTTGTTTGATTACTACTTATTCATATTTCATGTTGGCCTTGTTTACATGTGAGACAATAATAAAATTATCATATCTAATCTCTGTCATGTGGGTGCATTGAACAAGCTATCCAACCAAGCCCAGTCCGGGTAAAGTAGGTTTAGGCCATCACATAGAAACAGACAGACAGCAACAGTAATCTGTGGTCCTGTGAATGATTGTACGGTCCAGTCATATTGCATTTTTCAATATGTATCATGCTGGCCAAGTAAGTACTGGTAAGAGTGGCTCTCAAACTGCCAGCCACCTACAAAGTAATGTTCAATTGAATGTCACCTCAGTCGTGAAGAGCTCTCATCACACCCCAGTGCACTGAATTCTCACTTGGAAGAAGCAATTTGTTCCCACTCGACAGAAATACCTGAGCGAACACCAGTTTTGTGTGGGAGGGTAAAGTAGAGCAGGTCCTCTGCTACCGCGGCGACTCTAAACGGCATCCAGGAGGGTTGCATGGGATTGCTGCTGCTCACATTGTGTCGCCTGAAAAGAAATATCCTGTTACAGCTCAGCTTCACCGTTTTCCATAAGCCATGGGGTATGGATCAAATGAAGTAATGTATAAAAGAGGATTGACAGCCATTGTTACTGAGATGCGTCACTTCGTGATGTACCGGTCTGTGTCCCCGGCTCCAAACAACGCAGCCTCATACAGACCCCCTCACAATTTATTCATCCACAAAGCGCTCGCGCATAAACACACTCATTTTAAACTGAATATTAATAAACCATGGCACAAGGAAATGCGATTAATTCGCAATTGTTGTCCCAAGGGATAGCAGTTCCCTAATAAAACAAGTTTAGCCTCAATGTGCCCTACTAATAGAATAGGTTTCCAATGGTGATGAGAGGCTTCACATTATCATAGGATCGTTTTGAAAAACAGGCACCGATTGATTTAAATTGATTTAGTAAATATGTATATCAATTGGATTGGAATTGTGCTCATGATTTGAGCTCATTTGAAAACAAGAGGCCTTGTCTCAGCAAATGTCTTGAGTGAATAAAGTTGTATACATTTTAGAATTTGGGCTCACCTCATTTCATTGCACACTGCTCTTAGAACAGGGCCAGCAACAAAAGGATTTAGCTTGTAAATAAGTACAAAAACTTAGATACTCCCTTCACTTGTCATCTGAATAATGAACTTTAGTGCTACCACAATAACGTACCAACAAAACTGATCACGTTTCATAAAAGCACATACTGTCTAGACAACTGGCTCCCACCATTTTGCTCTGGTGACATGAATCAGACATTAGTGCTTGATAAGCAGAATTCTCCAACAACAGCAGCCACTCCTATATGCCCAGTTGTTCTCCTATAATGAAGTCAAACTCAGGTGTGGGTTGAGGCACTGAGTCACAAGGGAAGGTCCATGTCAAGAGTATGTCAAAGGTCTGCTTGTTCTGCCGTTGCACGTTGTCATGGGTCGGTGTATGGGACGGATAGCAAGTGACAGGGTACCTATGTTTTTGGTAAAGCTGCTCTGACTCAACATGCACACCAACGCAATAAACCGACAGTCCCCATGCTGAGGACATCCCTTGCCAATAAGGCACTGTTCAGGCACAACACTAATTATCTTACGTAAGAAAACCGTTTAATGTAAAGACGATTAGGTAGAGCATCATGTTTTTATATAGTTTGAATAGATCTGTCGCTGAACAGAACCACAAACAGAGACCCCAGCAAACACAACAGTTTCAACAATCGACAGACCAGACACACATTTAATGTGCTCCATCCAATCAGCATTTAATTACCAGCTAAGGTCAAGAATGTGACATTTTGATTAATAACCCATTAGGATTGCATTGCAATGAGGGCAGTAGCAATGGAGTGCGAGGGCCTTCTTTAGTATTGAAATGAAGGCCGGGTTTCTGGGCCACTGTTTCCCACGGTGACCAGCGTGCCTGGGGAGGAGGGAAAGGCGAGAGGAGACAGGGATGCAACACGACCGCTGCACGGTGTTATGCAAGACTGGAGAAAGTGCAACCCCAGCACTGAAACCCGTTCCAGAGGAGGGAAGGTGCCAACAGTCAGGAGCAGGAAAAGCCAAGCCAAGCCAGAGAACAGGAGGAGAATGGGGGTAATTCAATCAAGTCAGGATGGAAGGACAGAGAGATTAAAAAGAAAGAGAGAAAGAGAGAGAGAGAGAGAGAGAGAGAGAGAGAGAGAGAGAGAGAGAGAAAGACAGAGACAGAGAGAGAGAGAGAGACAGAGAGAGACATGGAGTGTGTGTATGAGACAAAGAGAGAGAGAGAGAGACAAAGAGAATAGTAAAAAGAAAGTAAAAGCCATTGCAAACTCCTCAGTGTTGACTCCTGGCAAAGAGGCAGCTCCTTTGTTTCTGAGAGAGAAAGAGAGAGCAAAAAAGCTAGAGAGAAAGAGAAAGACAACAGAAAAAACACAAGCCAAGTCAGAGGTTTGTCCCTGTCTCACCCGACAAGGGGGAGAGGTGATACAGGGAGAGGAGAAGGATGAGGGGTAAAAAAATACAGCGGCCAGGGGGCAAGAGGGTCCGGCAAGGATAACAGATGAAAATGGCATTTAAGAACAAAATGGTGAGACAGTAATATTTGATGAAACAACTGGCCCGGGGGCATCTGGCTAACTCTAGCAATGAGGCAAGGTCACCCACTGGGTCAATGACCAGATTCAGCTGGATGCATGACATTTCAGTGAAAAGAGTTTGCCCTTGTAATGTTGTTTGCTTCTAAAAGTCTTAATGAGTTGCACGACAATAAAACAAAGGGAGGTTACAATAAAAGCACACAGGTTACAGTGTTATAATATCCATTATGCCATAATTCAAAATGAGCACCTCAGAAAGCAATATTTAGAAAGGATTTGTATTGAGACCAGACATGTCATTGGGGGTTTCAAGTGGGCACTGTCCTTACTAATTGTTTCACTGAATTGAGCCTACAACATCTCCAGAAAGCTCAATGCTGGGCTTTGATGTCTCAGCACCAAACACCATCTATAGCTACTCAGGCAACTCAATTTCTGAAAGCTCTCAAGCCAGCTCTGCAGGGAAACTTTCCTTATACCTGAAGAAAAACATCGTTCTCTACTCTATTCCTGCAGGATTGGTACAAGTCACA
The DNA here is from genome assembly GCA_036023535.2 of Galaxias brevipinnis. Taxonomy (NCBI): domain Eukaryota; kingdom Metazoa; phylum Chordata; class Actinopteri; order Galaxiiformes; family Galaxiidae; genus Galaxias; species Galaxias brevipinnis. The sequence goes on from JAVQIZ010107262.1 coordinate 10,946, forward strand.
CCGCAGGAAGGTGTACTTTCTTTGACATGAGACACAACCCACCCCTTGTCCACATGAGGTTCTTTACTCTAATTTGGTGTCAAAATGTTGGGGAATGAGAGAACTAGGCCATGAAAACTAAATCATTTTCTCCCGTTATATCTATGGCTTGAATACGTTCTGGTTTAATTCTTTGCAAGGTACAACAACATCCATTGTCTTTGTAATACTCTAATTCCCTGTTTACTCTTTTATGAATATTGTTTGTATACTACAGCTCTATTCTGCAACTTCACAGTAGTTTTCTTAATTTATGCCACCTACTTTACATTTCTATACTGTAGAATCATCTAGTCCAGCATCTACACTGCCATCCTTTCCCGATTGATTCAATTGTTCAAGATTTGCCATTGATGTGATGATTATCTCCAATTAGCTCTCTCATCCTCTAAGAAATTAGACTCAAATCACCTCTGCAGAATGCCCCACTGTGCCATTCAAACTATTGTTTGCGGCTGCATCACACCAACGGATGTGTCATTTGGCTGTGATAACGTAACGGTTATTGGTTTAGGTGACCATTTCACGTGCAGCTCCGGGAAAGCTGTGAGTCATTTTGAACTTTTGGAGTTAATTAAACTTTAGACATCTCTTTCCCAGCTTCTGTGACGGGTGGTGAACTGGATCTGATGTCTGACTCAGATCAAGGACCATCTAGATGGCATCCAGGCTATCTCTCTCTCTCGCTCTCTCTCTCTCTCTGTAAATGTGTGTGTGGGTTTTAGCTTTTGAGTGCACGCGCTCACCAGTATGTGCGCGCTAGCCAGCTGCATTAGGCTTGGCCCACATATCTAGCCACCGTTTTTAGGAAAATAAAATGATTGAACGCCAACACCATATTTTATTATGTTGATATGGGGGGTGGCTAGATCATGACACACAAGCGGCCGTGCCAATAGGGGACGCACTATCTAATTAAACCCCTACCACGTAATCTCAACGAAACCATCCCCCCTTTTAAATCCGCTCTAACCGCACACCTCCCCTCTCAAACCATCTCTCTCACTGCCGTGAAAGCAGGCGCAGTGGCTTTGCTGCTTCTCTCTGCTCATTGTCTCGCGGGGCTGTGTGACTGCACTGTTCATGCACTGCATATGGTTTGCAGCGGTCGACCACAGTAGCAGCAGAAGCAGAATCCCAGGTCGGTCGGTCTTTTCAGTTGCAGTTGGAATTGCCCGTAAGGCTACGGGGGACGCAGTCAAACCACACTGAGCATCTCTCCAAAACCTCACGTCTCTTTCCCTTGACTTCATCGCCCATTTAATCGTAGCGGAACCCTCGCGTGGATCGGGTAAGATTCGACTGAACATAGCCTTACTTTCAATCATTCAACATATCTGCAGATGCCTAAAATATTTAGACAAGCTTTGAATTGTTAATGGGGCCGCGCGGATGGCTTTTGACAGCGACGTAAGGCACGCTGCTATTGTTTATCCGAAACCGTATAGCCTATTCTCTCGCAGATGTGTGTCTAGGGTGGGGGGTGCACTCGTGCAGTGTAAGCAATGTAGAATATACATAGTCCATGTTCCATTTTTATTTTTATCAAATCTTTAAAGCAAGCTATTTGTTTGTTATTTTGCTGGTTAAAATGATGCTGTAGCTTGTTTAGGCTACTGACGTTACACGTGCTCATATGTTCAGCAGACCAGGATTATTTGTAGGGTTTTTGGCTTACTTTCAATTTTAGGGATTTATGTTGTGCTATGGTCATCATTAAATCATAAACTATTTTATGAATGAAGCAACTTTCCACTCGAAGAGATGCGCGTGGTTGATGATGTGTGTTCATCTCTGATTTCCCCACGATGCTCGTGCACCCCTCGTTGGGTCTGTTCTTATCGCGTACATTTTTTTCGCTGACCCATACCAACTGTACCACGTCATTTAGTGTCAACACGTAGAAATCCCTGTCTAACGCCTGTGCACATTGTAGGTTATGTCCGATGTAAGCTTTACTTTGAACACACTATTATTTTGGTTCACAATATAGTACAACTTTGAGTCAGTATTTACCCATAGTTAATGGCACTTACGGCTACACAAGTCTAATCTTGTTTATTTAGGTCTCAACACTGAAACATCTTTCAGTTTATGGTAATTGAGCTACTTCCCACAGAGTTCATTGTGTCCATATATCCTGTGACATGTAAAACCTTGTCGTTAGTTTACCTTTGTGTGTAATTAATGTTTAACAAGCAGTTGGTCACACAATTATGCCTTACAGCTGGGACAAACCCACTGGTTTCAAAATAAGGCTTGTCTACCTGATGATGAGTTCTGTTTGAAGTTACTGTACCTTCCATTAGCCTAGCCTAGATAACAATTGGACAGGCATAGGCTGGGAGTTGGCTTGTCCAGCATCAGGGGACATACTTGAACAATTTACCTAAATGCTCATGGCTAATATGATATACTTGCAGATAAAAAGCTAAATGGACTGGCCAAAGTAGTAGGCCCATACAGGATTGCCATCTGTTTAATACTATCAAATGTTATCTGAATGATAGGTTCACAGTGGGCTACATCAGCTTGTGACATGAGAAAATATGTGCATAGAAGGTGTTTTCTGCATTTTGCAGTTTGGACTTAATAATCATTTAAGCAATCACTTAAAATGCTACTTATTTCTCATTAAAGGGACGCTATAGAAAATGTATTAGAATGCCAATTTGAGTAATGTTTTATTTTGACGGAGGTAAATGTACATTGATTCGAATAGTGGACCTTACAATACCTTGTTTTAATTTGCAATTGATTTTAGTTTTTGTTTCAGTTAGTGTGAAGACCAGTCTGCTTCTAAAGCCATAACCAAAGCATTACATAAGAAGATAATATGAGAGGCATATAGCAATCACAGTCTCAACTCTCGCGCGCGCACACGCTCTCTCTCTCTCTCACTCACTTCTGCCCTTTTTCTGCTTTCGTTCTCTCTCCCTTACACTTCTCTTTCTTCCTCAATCGTTTCTCTCTCTTTCACTCTTTCTCTTTCTGACACACACCCTGTTAAGTCAAGTGTACCAGCCTTGCACTTGGCTTTACTCACCCACAGACTGCATGCATGTGTGGAATGCGTTAGATAGGAACATTAAAGGCTGATGTATTCGAGAGTGTTTCAGTTTATTGTGACACAAATGTAACTACCCTGTAGATCATGGTCACAGGAGACAACAAGGTTTCCCTCATCATCCTGCCTCCCCACGGGGCTCTTTCTCTCTGCCAGGGAGAGGAGAGACCTTTAAGCCCCATGACAGGATACCTTGGGTGGGCACAATCACAAGGCAGGGCTTGGCTAGCTACCCTCCCTCTGGTAGGGCATGCTGTGTAAATCTCCCACTCAGCTGAAGGAGAAGGAGTGCGTGGGTACATCTCCCAGGGGGTGACGCTTTTTTTATGGATGAGGTAGAAGTCATAAAGGCAATAGAGGATAACTGTCAATGTAAACATTCCCTAGACTGCACATTGTCGTAAACGTCAGCCACTGCACCGAACGGCCCGCTAGGTTTCCAATGGAGACCAACCCTCTGAACGCCAAAGTTTTCTCACGAAGAAGGACGCTGTTTTGTTTCTATGGCTCGAAGTTGCTGGCTACATTTCACACCCTGGGCCTTTAGGGCACTGTTGAAAGGATTTCAGCCGCTTTTGATTTTCAGACACAGCCACTTTGATTATGTTGACGGTCTTTATGAAGCTTTTGCTTCCTCTCCCCGTTGTCCTCCCCATTAGCAATCTCACCAACAGGGAATAACTATTTATGTGCAGTATATTACGCTATCCACACACTGTGTGTGTGTGTGTGTGTGTGTGTGTGTGTGTGTGTGATATACCATGCATGTCCTGCATATATGCCTCAAGGTGATGGACATTAGGTCTTCACGTGCCGTACATGCTGCTGGGACTGTAATCTGCTTCGATTCGTGAGAGCTCTTGACTAGCCAGCCAGCCAGTGTCTCCACAAGCCAAAACCCTGAGACCGTACACCCGAAAGACTAATGGAGCACAAATATATATATATATAAAAAAAAAACTGTATCTCTGCTTTCCTCACTTTGCCCACTCTCCCCATAGAGCTCTACTTACATCCATTATGGAGCTGAAAGGGCAGCCAATTAACTCCAGAGTCTGGTGTGTGGTAGAGCTAATAAACTCTGAGGGAGAGAAAGTGTTTTTGCGTTGGCGCTTCCGTATTGATAGTGTGTCGTCCTCCAGTAAGTTATGAATTGTGCCCCCACATCGTGTGTGTGAGTGTCTGTCCCTGCAGCACTTAAGTGGCCGACAGCTCTTAGCTGATATCTAGGTGGAAGAAGGGATCCCCACTGTGTAGTGCGCCCCTACTAATAACACCTCTGATGACTCTTTCTCTGACCCGTTCGTTTTCTCCGCCTTTGCCTGCTGTCTTTCCATCCGTTCCTTCTAGGACATTTCAATTTCAAAAAACGTTAGTTTTTTTCTCTACTCCTTGATTTTAATTATTCGTTTTGTACTCGTTTCACATTGGGGCATCACTCTTTCGATTGAGTGTCCCTCTCTCTTCTCTATGTGGACCTACCTTTCATTTACCGCCAGCTTTTTTTCGCCGTTCTGTGTTTTGACTCACTCCATCTCCGTATCCCTGTTCATTTCAAACAGCTATTCTCCAGGAGTGAGACAGAGAGGTGGAGGAAATGTGTTCCTCTGCAGCATACTCTCTACCCTGTTTACCCATTGCAGATGCCAGCAGAGTCCTGTAGGAGAAAGGTTTATTTTCCATGCCCTCGGTTCTCCCTCCCAACATCTCAAGGGTCCTCTCCATTTCGATGACTCCTGTGCTGGAACAAAATGGGGACGATTTCATGCTACGCGGTCTGGCAGCTGTGGCTGTATCTTGGCCACATGAATCAAAACATGGGGAGGGGCTGGGGGCACTAACTAGGATGGACAGGGAAAAGACAGAGGCGCTTTCCGCGGATGAGAGCCAGCGTTCCGGGAACATGACAGCAGCGGTTCATACCGCGACAGCATCAATTAGGGCCCAGTGTCTCCCCGCCAGCCTCTCCCCGCCAAATAATGGAAGCCTAATCAGAAATAGAGAAATCGATGTGGCGCCAAGCGGCTCGGATGCATTTACAAGCAGCCATTACGACTGCAGACTCATTCCTCCTGCCGCTGGGATCACACGCTGTAGCCGCTCTTGGCACGCGGACGCAACAGAGCAGGGCTGCCAACGGGACGGCCTTGTTCCATCAAACGCTCCGTTAGGATTGAAAATATGAACGCTGCGTTCAATTGAGCCTTTAGTTTTCTCTGTTTCTGAAATGTCAGGAGTCTTAATTGTATTATAGACAGGGGGAGGGGGGTGGAGGGGGTGGGGGTTTGTGTGCTGACTGTGTCGCAGGAAAAGGTATTTTTCTGTAAACTTGATAAACGGAGGGTGAGATTTAGTGCCTGGAGCCCAAGGCCTTTCCCGAGGTGTCTCGGGTTGTGATTTTGGGCCGCTGCTCTCTTCGGCGATTAGTGGCAGTGACAGCAACTGCTTGCCGGGCTGCACATCACTCTGTCAGAGGGGCTTTGGGGGCTCTGCCGCCGCGCCACGGCCGCGTGTCACGAGCCAGCCCCAAGCCGTGACGGAGCACTGTAGTGCTGCTGTGGTCTGCCTCTGTAGACGTCAGGCCCAAGACAAACTGGAGAGAAGAAGCACACAGGAGGGACCGGGAAGAAGGCTTTGCATACTAAGAGGAGCGGCTGCAGTGCGCGTTGTCTGAGTGTGAGATGTTTCCATCGGAAGCCCTGGAGGAGGCTCTCGTGACCAGCACCAGTCAAAAGCGGTGCATTGTGGGAGGCCCGCGGGCACCCCTCTCTCTCTCTCTCTCTCTCTCTCTCTCTCTCTCTCTCTCTCTCTCTCTCCGGGAGCGACGTAATCGCTAGTGAAGGGGAAATTCTCGCTGAGTTGGAAGGTTGTGCCAGGGCTCTGGCGAAAGGGATGGCGTGTGTACGTGCGTGTGTGTGTGTATTTTTAGAGCCCCCTCTCTCCCCCTTCGTCACGACGGGAAATGGGATGGCGAGATGTCCATTATGTGGCGAGTTAGCGTGGCCTGTTTCTCCAGTCATTCCTCTCTCTCCCTTTCTGCCCCCAAACACCCCCCTTTGAGATTTAGGTTATTTCCCAGGCTTTCTGTCCTCCATGGCATGCAATAGGCTGGATGCCAATGCCTTATTTGGGGATTTTGTGGCCCTTGGGCACGGTTTTCCCATCCCTCCGCTTGTCACAATGTCTCACTGTGTGGACACCTATTACATGTCTAATATCCCATTTGGCCTTGATGCAGTGACAGAATGCATGTATAGTCAATGTTCTGTTGACTTATGGGTGATTCTTTTCTTACACTTACATGCTGATGGTGAGTCGTTGAATTATGTGGAAAAACGCTTGTCTCCACAGCGAGCGTTAGATTATCATGATGTGACCACGGAGTGGACGTTAAATCCTCTTTCAGAGAACGTGTCCTCTTACAAGTTAATGGGATGACCTTTGGTCTGCGAGCCCACCATCGCCCGTTGATTCGATTTCAGTCGTCCCCACGTAATGCCGGCTCCCATCGGTGCCGTCCCGCACGCGTACACCAACTCTGAAAAGCACCCAGGGCATAATACCAGCATGCAAGCTGCTGCCCTACTGATGATAAAAAAAACTAAACTATGAAGGTAAGGATAATAAAAAGACAGGCAGTTTACTGGGGAGAGGAAGTGAGCGATTGGAGGAGGAGGGCAGGCAACCTCTGTGTTTGCCAGGGAGCAGCTGGAGCTGCCTGACCGCCCCTCTGCCCTTCGCACCCCTGACTCTGCCCTTCCTCTCGTCCTCTCTCTCTCTCTCTCACCCCCCTTCCTCTTGCATTTTAAAACTACTTATCCAGTCCATTCCGCCATTGCTCCACCCAAACACCCCATTCCCCAGTTATATGCCTCTCTCCCTCCTTTTTCTATTCCACCGCATTGCCATAGGACACCAGTTCACTTCAACTTGACCTGAATAACTGCACGGCTCCTGGCGCAAACTGAAAGAATTCCGTGCCGTGACGATAAGTACCCTCTTCATCTGCGGAGGTGAGTGTTTGAGGGTGTGCAACGCCTTGAGACAAACGCTGAAACACACCGTGAAGCCTAGAGAGTCCGTTACCTCAGAGGCTTTTCCCAGTCCGCTTTAATAGACTCGTCAGAGAGGAACGGTTTCCCCCTCATAAAACACTACTACGGCAGTAAAACAGAGGCTGACTTTAGGGACTTGTGAAGAAACAGGTTGATCATTATGGGGAGGTGTGTGTGTGTGTGTGTGTGTGTGTGTGTGTGTGTGTGTGTTTGGTTTCATCATAAAGTTTGTCTGCGTGTGAGGTGGCTTTAACTTTATTTAGTAGAGGCTGGAAGCATTCCACAGTAGGCTACTGTAGCAGCACCTTCCAGAAAGTACTTCTCCTTGAGCCAGGGGGGGCAGGTGAGTCGACGCGTGCCGGGATAGCATGCCGCTCGCTCTTCTCCACCACGGCTGTCCTTTACTCGACCCCCTAAGCAGATCAGAGCAGGGTAGAGGGAGGGAGCGGTCATGGCTGTGTGGTCAGAGCTAACCTGTTATAGCCTGTGTGTAAGTGGCCAGAGTCTTGTTGACCGTGCTGCAGTGTGCCACGTCCTTTTGTATTTTCTCGCTCATAAGAGAGGGGAAGCTTTGGGGTGTGTGTGGGGGGGTGAGGTGGGGCGGGGGGTCGGGGGGCTGTATCAAAGGGGGAGGAGTGGGAGGGAGCCTCCAGGCTGCATTGCCAGGGAGTCTGGCAGGCCGGCACACAGGCTGTTGGTGGGCGTATGGATGGATAGATGGATGTAGAACAGTGGTACCCAGGGAACACGAGCAGCAGAGGCAGCAGGCCGGCCGGCAGAGGTCCAGGCATTTAGCAACGACATTTTAGTGGCTAAAATGACAAGCTGACACTGGAGAGGTGGATTGAGAGAGGGAGGCGGAGGAGGCCAAGGAGGCGGAGGAGGCGGAGGAGGAGGAGGAGGACAGGAGAAGAGTGGGAAGATGGGTGTTGGATTTTAGCGGATCGATTGCGGCGGAGGGAAGAGCTATATCAGGATGCGCCTGGAGCACAGGAACAGGAGAAGCTGCCCCACCGTTCTAGATTGTTCCTTGGTACTATGGAATCAGACTTCAGCATACCTCCCTGAATCAATACAGCAGGATTGCTGTAATTTGTGCAATTTTCCTTTTTAAAATTATATATGTTTACCAGGCCATCGCATCCTCCAGCTCTCACACACACTGATTTGTGTGTGCGTGCACGCTCACGCTGCATGTACAAGAGTGCGTGTTTTTGGTGCAAAGTGGTGTAGCGGTCCATCTATATAATCCCTCGTTCATCCTGAGGATTATCCATACAGTGGATGTGGCTCCGCTCTATAGAACGACGACAGTGAAGGAGCCCTCCACGGTTCAACCAGGGTCCCATCAAGATGGGGAGGAGAGAGCAGCACAGCAAACGTGCCCTCTGATCTGAACACGGCCCAGCACGCAATCCGCTCCACTCCACGTAATATCTAGGTCAGTGGAAAGCTGTCAGTTGCGCCGCTTGTTGGTAAACGAGCGTGAGCGCAAAATGACCAACAGATTGGATTTAAAAACATTGATCCTGGCCTTTTCACCTCACTCCCGACTGTAAAAGTGAGAGGGGAGCGAGAGAGAGAGAGCGCACTTATCAGTCAAGTGGACTTCAAATAGTAAAAATTTACATCAAAGGGCAAGTACTTGAGCTGCTCCATCTGCTCCATGGTTAGGTTAAAAAGAACGAAGCTCTTTGTGAGAAGATTTGCTGTGATGGTAATACTCTGAGAATCCCTCTCATCCTCGCCTCGTACCAGTCCGCTCGCAGGGACGGGTCAAGCGGCCTCTGCTCGCTGGGTGGAAGAGCAGCCCCAGGTGCCCTGCTGACTCCTCCTCCCCCGCCCCCCCACCTCACCCCCCCAGGGGGATGTTCTCTGCGGGGGTCACGGCTGATCTAATAAGCTGTCCGTCACGGCGGAGGAGGGAGGACAAACGCGGTGGCCCTCGGTTGGACCTGTCAGCAGAGCGGCGCGCGGGGAGCAGACTCGATAGATTTTCCTCGTGTATTATTATGCTCAGCCCTGCGCTAGTATTACAGTCTGCGTAAAGGTCACAGCGCTGCAGCGAGAGGATGCGGAGACAGAAACGGAGGGAGGGATAGAGGGCGGATGAGCAGGAAGAGAAGAAGGGGTAATTATGTCTCCATACTGTACCCTCTCTATACTGTACGTATCCCCTTCCCTGTCATTGCTCCAGCCTTTCCTTCTAACCTATGGAATCTATTAAAGACGTTTCAAATGTTCAATCTCTTTTTCTCTCAATGGAAGTACACTCACATCTGTAACCACGCTCTCTCCAAGCATCAAATATATGAACAACAAATATGACAAACAAATATATCAGCGATAAATATATATACGAGTCGGCCACAGATGTGGAATTTTCCAGTCGTCCCTTATTTCATACCGTTATCCCCCACCACACACACACACACACACACACACAGACTCTCGCACACACACACACAGACTCTCTCTCTCACACACACACACACACACACACTAACCTGGCGGACTCACTTCAAGAGCCAGGCAGCCAGAGCGTGTGAATGATGCTGGGATGACTGCAGATGCATGCTTCCCTAGCATAAGGCCTGCCCTCACGTTCATTGCTCCACAACCTCAAAGCAGTGTCTTCAGAGGACGAGGAATCAAAGGCCGAGGATGCAACTTTTTTCCTTGCCAGTCGCCATTTGATGACTAATTCTTTCTATGGCGCTCTGTTGTTCTATAGAATTGGTTCACACAGTGTGTGTGAGTGTCTGTGTGTTGTGTGTCAGGCATGATTCACATATTTTGCAAGTGCCTGTGAAATTATGATAATTCTATGGTGTTGGGCTTGTTATTGTTGCAGTAATGATTTGCTGGAAATCAGGTTGGAATGTAACCCATACTCTTAGACACACAGGAGGAATACAAAAAACAAGTCAACTCCATTATGAATCAGCATATGAATGCAGTGATTGCACATTGAACGTTGAGAGAAAAATTGCAGCAGCTGGGAAAGATTGGTTAAAAAAATATATAGTTGGCTTACTGGTAAAGATGATGATATGAATATTTCATAGGCGTTCTTATGAATAGGCTTTTCCCAAGACTAATTTCCTGCAAAATTCTCCAAGTGAACGTGCTGTTTTCCTACGAAATTTCAAAGTATTTACTGTATCTTTGTCCTTCGAGACAGCCTCATAGATAAGAAATGTGTGAGTGTGTGTTTGTGCGTGTGTGTGTGCGCACGCACGCACACAATGTGCACATTTGTATTTGTCTGCATGATGCTAACAGCATGTTTTTTTGCTGCCTCATAAAAAATGTATATCTAAGATCAGTCGTAACCTTTTTATGTTTTGCATTTTAAGACGGTAACAGTTTGTTGTTGTGGCTTGGACAGAAAAGCACATGAGGATACAACTCAATGCCAAGAAATGTCCCCCGAGGTTTATAAACACTACATATCCCACTCCATATTTATGTTATGTAAAATGTGTATATATATTCCACACAATATGTTGTTAGATTTGCAAGACATGTATGATGGGAATTAAACTGTCCTAATTGAAGATCTTGTATTCAGGTATCCAAGGACAGAATTTAAATGTAGAGCCATTTGTGTAGATAGAGCCACTATTCCCAGTGAGTTTGACCTAGATGGAAATAGCATGGCCCTCCAACGGCTGATCAGTGTTCCTAAAATGAGGTCCCTCCTCTGTGCTCCCCAATAATGGTTCTAAATGGAGGTCAGGCCTCCCAGAAGGAGGTGTGTCAGATTACATGATACTTTTATGTACATACGTTTGCATTCATTCCTGTAATTCTTTCAATGTTAATCGTCGCTCGTGCTCATCCTCTATTCACTCAGTGTTTTTTTCTGTGTTTCTGTGTACTTGGCCTTCCCTTAATTTCCTGTCTGTACGCGCCTAGTTCACCAAGTTCCTGACATCTGCACTTGTCTGACCGTACTTACTTTACCATACAATTTTTTTCCCTCCCTCCTAGGCCTCTTTTTTTCTGTAGTAATAGACTGTAACTAGAACGTTAGGATTTGCTGTACGACAGATGTTGGCTCAGTCTATGGAGCTTTATGACAATCACTGTGTGTGTGTGTGTGTGTGTGTGTGTGTGTGTGTGTGTGTGTGTGTGTGTGTGTGTGTGTGTGTGTGTGTGTGTGTGTGTGTGTGTGTGTGTGTGTGTGTGTGTGTG
>JAVQIZ010107275.1:0-22012 GCA_036023535.2 Galaxias brevipinnis
GCCTCCAGCTGGGTGGAACTATCAAAGAGCCCTTCCATCACTAACTGTCTGTGTGTGTGTGTGTGTGTGTGTGTGTGTGCATGCGTGTAACACCTTGATCTCTGCTCCCAGTAGTGTAGGTCCCAGGCTAAGCGTGGGTGTCATCTCCCCCTGGGTGAGACCTCCATTTAACTGTTACAGCTCCTTCCCACAACTGAGGGGCCTCCGGGGGCCGCTGAGGCCCGCTGGGCGTACACAGCAAACACGCTTTGTTCTCCTCCTCTAACGGGAATTTAATGAGAAACAAGAGCGTAGGGAAGGAAGGCAGGAGCAGAACGTTTGACGGAGTGGCGTAGGAATGTGACAAAACAACCACAGAGAGTCTATGGAACAGGGTGGTAAGATAGTCGTACCCGAAGGCTTAAAGGCGGTGGACACACAGGCAGAACGCAGGCAGTTACTGCTCTTAAGTGGGTTATTTGTTTACAAAGGGCAGGTCCCCAGAACAAAACCAAATAAACAAAAAAATTGGCTTTTAACAGGTCTTTGAAAATGTTAACAAGTAAAACAACAAGCATTCTGAAGCTAGAAAGCGACTGGTTATTGTACTGGACTATAGTGATTAATTGTGTATGCATGCTTCCTCTCAATGCCTACGTATGTTGGACACCATGTTGTTCATCATGGTACATTGAGATTTATTACAGATTGCAAAATACTCACTCATCACTATAACCTGTAATTACACGTTAAATGGCCTGCCTGCCTTGTCTAATCAAAGCCTAAGTCATTGGTACATCTTTATATATAAGGCAATTTTAGGCCTGCTTCCGTCTTACTTACTGCACTTAAGTGGGTTATTTGTCTACAAAGGGCAGGTCCTCAAAACAAAACAAACAAAAAAATTGGCTTTAACGGGTCTTTGAAAATGTCTACCTTTCGGGTTTGACACAGGTCCAGCAGTGTGAGGGTCTCTCTTTCAACTCTACGCCTCCTGGTGCCATGTCCAAAATGGCCTCCTTATAGATCCAGCTTCCTGATCGCCTATCCAAATATACACTATGAGGTAAGCATATTACAATCAATCAGTTAACTTGCAAACTACACAATACATGTTTAAATGCCTATCCTAGCCATAATGACTGGAAGCAAGTGGTTTCGGCTAGCATGATTCTGCTTTCGGTGTGTAAAGATGTCCCCCAGGGTTCAGTGCTCGGCCCACTTCTGTTTAATATGTATATAGATAACCTGGGTATGAGCCAAACCTCAATTTTTTATGATGCTACACAGTAATTTACAGTAGTGCCACTACAATTTGCAGAGCTTATGAAAACCTGCGAAACATTTTTAACACTGTACAGTAGCAATTGAAACTTGTTCTGAGTGCTCATAAAACAAAACTCATAGTTTTTACAAATATACGAATGCATGCAGATTTCACATTTTATTATTAATAATAATAATAATAATAATAATAATAATAATTCATTTTTTTTAGCTTTTAGAGATTTTCTCAAAGTGCTTTACACAAATTGGTTGCCAATTTATTACACAGAACGAACAACGAATGGACCGACAGCTATCAAACATAACACTCAGTCTGAGTGATACCACATCAGCCAATTTGCGCCAGACTTGCACACCCGACGTATTTACACGTTTTTTTTTTCCATTCTGAAGCTAGAAAGCTGGATATTGTACGGGCCTATAGTGATTAATTGTAAATGCATGCATCCTCTCAAGGCCTACGTATGTTGGACACTGTTCATCATGGTACATTGAGATTTATTACAGATTGCAAAATACTCACTCATCACTGTAACCTGTGCTTACATGTTAAATTGCCTGCCTTGTCTAATCAAAACCTAAGTCATTGGTACATCTTTATATATAAGGCAATTTTAAGCCTGCTTCCGTCTTACTTTTGTACCCTCATCTACTTTAAAGGTATGAGGAATTATCCCTGATGTTCATAGGACGCTTGTTTATTATCAGTCCCTAGGGCTCATAGAAAGATGGGGAAAATTGCATTTATCTGTATGTCTGTCTCAGGTGGGTGAACTGCTTGGATGGAAAGTGTACTTAGGTTCCTCAGAAGACATGTACGGTTGACTAGACGGACAGTGAAGAGATGGTACGTGACTGGAGGATGCGTGTGTGTGTACTGGGCGGTGAGTCTATGCTAGCCTGGCTAACACACTTCATCACACAGGGGAAGAAAGGAAAAGGAGAAGAACAGGGATGACTGTTGGATGCAAATATTTGTAGATAGCGCAAACTCTGTCAAAACCACACGGTCACACCCAGAATTCGCATGTTACCCCTGGTGACAACTACCTCAACCCCCCCCCCTCTCTCTCTCCCTCTCGCTGCGATGAGTGTTCGACAACTAATTTGTGTTAGCATCCAGGCAGGCCTTCAAGGACCGTGGTGCGCATGAAGGAGGGCTCTTCATTGCTGTCTCCATGTCCTCTAGAGCCTCCACTACAACAGAAGTCTCACAGGTGAGGCACTCCCCCTCTCCTTCCCCTAGCGACCCGAAATAGAGTGCACTGTATTGGGAGCCAGCAGAGGTGAACGCACATTTCTTCCTGTGTGCAGAGGAGTTAGTGCGTGTGCTCAGGTGACTTTGTACTGTACCACTGTACTCAATCACACGAGCCCTCAGCCTAACCCCTAGGAGTGCTTCACTGTGTTTAGCTCAACAGAGAGGGGAGGTGGGGTGGGGATATGCATGTCAAAACACGGAGCTCGGGGCTTTTCTCTGCAGGTAATGGTCCTGCATGTCATCTCTCATTCTCTTCTCAACGCTCCATTGAAAACTCCCTTCGACCCTGCTTTGTGTCCCGAAAAGGTCCCGGCTCACCCTCATCTTCCTCGGTCATGCGTAGCCCCCTTGTTGGCTCATCCTATGAGAGCACCCCCCCCCCTCCCCCTCCCTGAGCACAGGCCATGCCCCGCACTCCATCTCGTGTCAATGCCCAACGGGGATGTCTGTGAAACATTCACTCAGAGGGGACACGGGGCGAGAGGAGGCAGCTTAGGAGACAACCCAGGCAGAAAATCCGCTCATCCTTAGCTTGGCGCGTTAAGTGAGCGGCAAAGGGAAGAGAGCGGCTCCCTGAGATGGGACCGGACTGGTTTCTGATGTGGGGAGGCTTCATCTGACAACAGCTCAGACAGTTGTGGGGATTTCCAATTGTAAAAGAGCCACATCAAACAAAGCTTTAAGGGTCTTATCCATAATCTCTCTAACGACTGTGTGCATGTTTTGTGTTTGCACTAATCTGACATAGGTTTGAGGTGCTCATAATGCTTTGTTCTCTGTCTTTATGCTGGTCGGTTCAAGGCCTGTAGGCCAGTTGATGCAACCATATTCCACCACATGAAATAGCGTGGCAAGTATCATTCCAACACGATGAGCAGCTAACGACATGAGGGGGCAATATTATGACACACGCTTAAAGGAATGAGTGTGATTATCATATAGTTAGATAGAGCTTACTGTAATATAATGATACTGCATATATGAACAGACATGCAAACACAAACCGCCCCACACACACATTTATTTCATATATGTATTTCTACATTTCTACATACAGTATGCACTGTATGTCGGTGTATGTTGGTGTGTCTTAACGGTGTGTGTGTGTTTACAAACCTAAAAAAGAATGTGTGTGTGTGTGTGTGTGTAAATGTGTTTGTGAATGCCTTCAATTCAGTGTGGGAGATGGGTGTTTGTGTAATACATTCATCTTCCCTCAGAGACCTCCAGGAGGAAAGGCTGTTTTAGCGTTGAATAAATGTTATTCATGGCCTGTCTGCCAGATACACACACAGACACAGGACACACGGAAGCCAACTCTAAGCACTCAGCATAAACATATCAAGAGGATAAGTCCTAGTTCATAAGGCTGTTTAACATACAGAGAGGAAGCATTTTAAGAACCTTTACCGAACAAGAAGCTTGCGTTCGAATGTCACTTCGACCTACATTCAAGCAGTCATCTCACGTCAAATGGAAAGCTTGTGACATAGTAATTGTCATACCCTAAATACGGGTTTCAAAAATAAATACACTAGTACGTGTGGGCGGCCACGTAATATCCATCAACATTTAGATTCGGATATTTGACGTCCTTGTTTTCCGGAAGCGTCGTAGATCAGTCAGCAGACAGTGAGGATGAGGTGGGGCGGCCGATGGAGCGCTGCAGTATGCTGTGAACATTAGCTGTGCATAGGGGCCCCGGAGGGGGGAGACGGGGGCTGTAAATGTGTCAGGACTGAGCCAGGGTGGCCAGGAGGGATTGGCTAGGCCGGGATTCCCCCCCTGGATGTCATTACAGAGCAAGCATTTACACAGTTGATTTCATTGACCTGTCAAATGCTGTAGGTTTAGTGGTACAATGTAAGACGTTTGGAAGGAATCAGTAACCTCATGACGGGGAAATTGGGTCTAATCCATTTAGCTTTCCATGTCAGTGCACTGGCAACACAAATATCAGTTAAACTATGCTTAAGGGGAACAGAAACAGCAACACAGAGACAAAGAAAGTGAAACGTTTCATTATTGTTATTCCTGAGAACGGGTTCATGCAACGAAACAACCGAAGGCGATAAAAGTCCGAAACCACTTCAGCTGGAATCCATCGAAGAGAGCGGGAAGTGAGACTCTATTTTTTCCCGAGGAGGTGTCGAGTACGACGTGATAACCACGTTACACACCGTACCTGGGTTTCCCCCTGGGGTCTCACTCCACTGTCGTCTTTTAGTCTGCATATTCATCCACTTACCGCAGCCCCCCCTCCACCATTATAAGATTAACAGGCTCCAGAGATTCTGGACTTTGCTTGGCACAGTTCTGGCGTGTTTCAAAGTCGTCCTCGCCGGTTCGACTCTATAGAGAGTCGGTGACCCACACATCCACACACTTAAAACACACGCAACCCGCCTCTTGGTGTCACAGTGAGTTTATGGGCAAGGCCGCACTGGAGCTGGGTTTAGACAGTGGAGGCATTATGCAGAACATGGCCCTAATGCTTGTTGGAATGCTCTCCTCCGGCGTGATGGTGAGCTCAGCGTTTGGAGGCCACCAGCTCCACAGGGTGAGGCTGCTGTGTGTGGGTCTGGCATCAGGCAGACATGAGGGGGGGGGGGGGGTGCCAACAGGACCCTTCCAAAGCCCTCTGCCCACCTCTCACTCTCTCTCTCTGGTTCTCCACTCCAGCACTGTGTGTGTGTGTGTGTGTGTGTGTGTGTGTGTGTGCGCTTGTATCACCCTGCTTAATTACTGTCTTAAAATGTTAGATTTTTTTGTAGTGAAACACACACGGTTTCCACGGCAACGGAGAGGTTCCATAGCGACACGGTTTTGCCCCTCTACTCACTGGTTCCCTGCCTTGGGTTGGGCTCACTGATTTAGTGGATTTGATGCCATGTTAAATCTGAATTGAAGGGGCTCCATTTTGGACAAACATTTCGAAACGACTTGGTTGATGTGGCGGTTGTGGGGTCTGATGAAATTGGAAAGTGGCGTTTTTGGGGGGATTCCGTTCCTTGTTGTTCTCAAATGGAAGGGTGATGAACATGTTTGTAAATAGTTGCTGGCTTAATCCTTGAGCACCGTGTTATTATCTGGAATCATCCCAATCTCAAACCACTTTGGATGAATCCGGGTGACAGTGACATTAACAAACCATGACCGATATCAAATCCTGCCCTATTAACTAAATCCTAAGCTCTTCCACAAAACCATGTCCAGAACATTCAATACCCCTCCATTAACAAATATCAGTGTATGATGAAACAAAACCGAAAAACATTTACAAAAGGGACAAATATTGTTTCCATCTTGATCTGAGACAAGCTGTCTTTGTGAGTAACCGCTATGAAAGGAATAGGGCATCATTAGCAGGAGGGTAGAGGTTTTCTGCCATGGGCAAACTACAGGGCATTTTTACAGTGGCGCTGGTTGAATAAATCTGCTCTATTTGAGTGCTCCGACTAAGGAGGGTTTTACTTGGACTCTTTGATCTTGGAAGAGCACCTGCATCCGATGGCTCAAGTAAAAATCCCTTAAAAGTCAGAGGCACGTTAATGTGTTGACCACAGAGACCTGCTTTCTCATCACTTTATTATCAGCTCTCTTTGAACCGGGACCATGAGCGACAGAGGGGCTGAGGAGCCCAGAGCTCCGAGCACGGGCGACGGTTCCCAAGCAGGAGCACGAGGAAATACCTGGAGACAAAATAATCGTTAAATGATTAAACGCGGGGGGGAAACAGGCACTGAATCATCCCGTGTGTATCCAGTGGAAACCCTGGCGCGGCGGCATCTCCCAGGAGACACCTGTGTTCCATCAGTGGGCCATTAGAGCTCCAAGAGATCACGTCCAGGATCTGGCTACACTTCCTGTTTCCAGCTCCGTGGCTAAGTGTATGTATAAACTCGTCTGTGTGTGTTTGTGTGTGTGTGTGCGTGCTATCCAGCACGTGCTGAAGTGTGTGTGTTTCTCAGTTTGTGTGTGTGCTAACCAGTGCATGCTGAAGTGTGTGTGTGTGTTTCTCTGTATATGTGTATGTGTGTGCGTGTGTGTGTGTGTGGCAGGGAACTACTCTCTTGGTTGTTTTGTTTTAATCAGTTTCGCCTGTAATCACACAGCTCACAGAGTTGGCAGGCGTTGGAGACTGGAGATGGGCCTGGTGTGCGGGTAAAACGACTTCCTGTCTCTGTCTCTCTCACGGGGCCCGGCTCGTAGCTGGGGAGCGGCCGTGCGTACGGGTGTGAAGACAGAGCACGGAGGATGGGAAGTGAGCTCGGTGGTGTGCCGGACCGCTGCCCTCTAATTAACCACCGCTCCCAGCAGGTCGCTCAGTCACCGAAGCCACCTGGGCCTTGCCCCCCCCCCCCCCCCACGGGTCAGGAAACGGGAGTGTGTACGGCGCTGCCATTATGTAGGGCGAGATACCGTGCTCGAAAAGATGGATCATCCAGCGTCATTAAAACGCACCCACATCAACACAGCATAGGAGGAAGAATCCGGTATCCGGCCCCACCCCCTCTTTTGGTGGCTTGCCAGCAGAGTGACATCGGTTGTTTTAGTTGAGAGCCTGCCTGAACAATCCAACTGGAGGTTCTACCTTACTTAAGCTGCGTTGCCATGACTCCACTGTAAGAAGGGGGGGAAGGGGGGTTGTGCAAAATGTTACAAATGGAAAGGTGAATCCAAACAAGACACAGCAGGATGCCGTCCCACAAAGCTGACTTCGAATGAGGAAAAGGATGACCGAGGTTTACTGTACACTGGCTTCGGATCATGTGGAGCTGGAAATGCCATGTTGCTTTTCGCACGCTGTCATCATGTGTACGCTGACATCTGACATGGAGGAGGCCGGTGTGACTTCAGCCTCCGAGCTAAAGGAATGTCAAACCCACTCACACCCCTAAATGTGATAGTTTATTGGATTACTAAAGTTTAGATGAACACACATATATTATAATGCTGTGGTTGTTCCTTTTCATCTTACTCGCCCCCAAAACATCCACTCACCGCAGTAGTTTAGGATTGCAAAAGCCATTTTGTCTTCACATTAGTAAACAAGCTGGGTTTGTCTGGCTTACGGTATATGTGAAACCAAATACACATCAACAGTTGCCCAGACAGTTTCCTGGAGCTGGGGTAACCAACAGGGCTGGATGAGAAGCACTGTGGTTAACTCTAACGAATAGTCCTCTTTTGCATAGTTATGGAAGGTTTGGGGCTTTGAATGAACTTGCCTGAACCAAGATTTCCAGTATCGAAACCGAATGGATATCAGGCAAACAAAATATCCACGCAGTTGCTTGGATTTGATGTTTTAAATGTGTTTTTAAAAGGTTCTTTACACTATACACAGAGTACATCCTGACCAAAACAACTCCACTTGGTTTGTCAGTATTTCGTTGTCATGACGTTGGCTGAGCACACTGGTGTTGCATTACTAAACTGACCAATAAGACAGTGTGACTCCTTGCCGCACGGGTCTATAAACTATACTTCTAAATTTTTCAGTGTCCCATAGCATTGAACTACGATGTATTGTACTACGTGATCCACGTTATCCCTTGGTATACATAGCGCATGATTGCTTTGAGATTAAAGTGCAGCTCAATCATTTCCAAATCGTACATATATAATCAGTCTGTAGGTATCCATGACCAAGCATGTCTCCACTACCCAGATATTATACCCCGATAGTTACGTGCAGTGACGATGCACGTTAACTGACACAACAAAATTGATATCCTATGATCTAAAACTAAAGCAGCAGCGTGACCTTTACTGTTGCTGCTTAAAAGCCTTGCGTCACGAGATGCATTGGTGGTTTAGTGGTTGGCGTAGGGCACTGTTGATGTAATATGGCAGCCATTATCTTCCACAGCGACTGCCAGAGGAGGAATACCCTCCCAAATGTCCGACTGGATCAGACCTTTGAAAAGCCACAGGGACTAAGAGGACCAATTTGTCAGATTTCACAGCGCGAGGCGGCCAACCAGCCCCAGTAACAATACCCCTTGATCTGATTGCCACTATTACCGTGGCAACAAAAGGAAGTGAGACCCAGTTCATTCACACGCAGTCATATAAATATTGTTTACTTAGTCATAGATTTTTTTTATTATTATTGTGATCCCTAACATTATTGTTGAGGTGGTAGAAATGGATTCTCCCGAATTTCCGTTAACAACGGAGCAACGCTGTTTACGTAGGCGTGAATGAAACAAACGTGCTAAATTTGCATAATAACTGATTTTGGTCTCATCTGCACCCCGCTGTAATCACCACCTTGTAGGTTTCTCGAAGAGCGAAAGGAACATCTTCTTTCCAGGCCTAGGGGCACTTAGCAAATCTTCCTTTACAGCTCCTGCAATGCACAACATGCCTTTATTTTCTTTGGAACATGTGGCGTATGATTGTTTTTTTTATCTGCAAGCCAGAGCCTCTCTCTTGGGAAAAGTTCTCATCCTAATGTTATAACCATGGCAGCGATTTTATGAAGGAATGTAGTTTCCTCTATGTATGTGAACTAACAACAACAAAGTCAGATTAAATCAACAGAGCATGTTCAAATGTAAGTACCAACTACAACCTCTAAAAGCATGCTAATGTCTGTTTGCACGCACACACATGTGTGTGTGTGTGTATGTGTGTGTGTTTTGCAGTTTTGTTGAATTGCCAAGTGTTGATGGCACAGACATTTAAGGATCTATCTAGTATGTAATATTTATCTTCACACTATATATCCTAAGGGAAGAACAGTGGGCTACATCTGTCTAGAATGATTACACTGAGATTAGACAAAAATGTGGGTGACGTGAATCAATGCAAACAGTAACCACATGAGAATAGATGGCAGACAAATGTAAGAGACAAAATGTACTCTGACTACAAGGTCTTTTTTAATAGGAAGCATTGGGTTGCTGGAAGCTGGAAGCCACCCATTGAAATTATGCGATTTAAATTGTCTTTAACACACAACTGGAGGTTTAGACTTTTCCTTCTTGGCATGTTATACTGGTATGCAATGAACCTTGACGAAAAGTTTGAAGTCATGGTAGTTGTACCTGCCAGCACTGTTACTATTTCTCGGGAGTCTACCTTCATAGCCTAAATAAATGGGAGTGGTGCATAATTATGTAAAGTGCAAGATCATAAAGAGAAACACGTATACTTCATTCTAAACATATATTTTTACCATTCTTGGAGGTACTTGTGGAATAAGGTAAATATATAATGTGTTCAATAAAACGCCTCGTTATGTAATGTATGTTTAAAACCATCCAAATAGCAACCCTGGTGACAAAACCCAAGAAATGGCAATTGTCCCATTGTTGGTCCTTCACTGCTTGATGAAAATGTTCAACTAAGAGAAACTGGGTGGAAGCAGTCTGTTCAGCTCTTTTCGGAATCGAGTATGGGAATGGAGACTGTGGCTTGCACTAAGGCCGTTATGTTTCTGAAGGAAAGCCCTGCCTTTATTTGCTTTTAGAAAGAGACCTCAAGAGATCGGAGGAGCCGCTCTCGCACAGGTCTATTCATACAACTAAGCTGTCTGCTGCTTTCAATATTGTTCCAATGCAGCTGCCAAGCTACAACACAAACCTGGGTAAACACACTTGCTCTGGTCCCCTTGCTCTCACTCGCTCACTGTGTAACAGTCAGGGATCCTTTGGCTATTGGAGAGGGCCTTCGTCTGTCTTCGTTCGGCTCACTATCAGGGTCACGGGGCTGGGCTCCAAACCGCAGATCAATCTCACTTCACCAGCATTGTCCAGCTAGACACCGGGGACGCCACAGCCAGAGGCCCACCCCGAAATCCCCCCAAATCCGCCTGGTGCAGAGCAAGCAGGGCTCCAGCTCCCAGCGTTGTGCATTACCTCAGGAGCCGGAGAGCAGCCCAGCCCCAGAGCTCTGCAATGAAAGCCCGGTGCGTTGACTCAGATCATATCAGCTCGGATGATGTCAGCCTGCCTTCCTGAGCGCTTGCTGTCTACCTCACGCTCTCCCTCTCTCTTTAAATATCTCTCTGCACACACACACACTTTCTCTACCTTTCTCTGTTTCTGTCTGTCTATCTCTGTTTTTCTTTCTTTCTCTTTCTCCCTCTCCCTTTCTCTTTCTCTCTCTCTTTCTCTCTCTCTCTCTCTCTTACAAGACCCCCCTTTTATTCATCTATCCTCTGTTCCTATCTGCTATCTCCAGTTAAGACCATCGTGAACCCACAAGGTGCCCTCACTCACCCTTTCTGACTCAGCCGTTACGTAACGTCCAGGGGGCCTGTTCTCTTGCCGACCCTGCCTCACTTTCGACAGAGGCCTCCAAGTGTCAGTGCCATAACCCATTGCCTATAAAACAGGCTAAGAAAAACACCCCTGGTTACGATGACTATGTTGGTGGCGTCTTTCTCTTAGAGAGCGTAGCCTGGGTTGAGGGTTCTGTGCCTAAACGGAGGGCCAGTGGGTATTAGTGGTTACAGTAAAGTGTTCTGGGAGCCAGTCGCTTTGGTTTCAGGCGGCCTGCTTGGTATCCCCCTCCTCCTCCTACCCACAGTCCCCCTACAGTCTTCTGACACAGAGGGGTGGGGGGCACCACGCTTGGGGTTGGTTGGGTCTATTGGGTTTATTTATTTATGTGTGTTTTAATGCCACCCTGGCCCCGTTGTTTTTTTAATGGAGGTGAGGTGGAGGCGCTCCCATGTCGCACTGCTCCCCTCTGTAAAGTCCCCAGGGAGGGCTGAAGTTTTACAGCGTCCCACCACACTCTCCAGAGGGCTGAAGTGACGCCATACCGCAGGAAAATGTTCTGTGCTCATGCCTGGGGCTGACTGCTGGTGGAGCAGGGGGGTGGTGGGATAGGCCAGGATTTTGGACGTATTGGTTTAAAGAAAAAATGAAATAATAGTCTGCGGAATCTTTTGATGTGCCATTGAAATGACTCCTGTCATCACAACTGCCCGTGTCACCGTATGCTGCGCATAAAAGTCAATGACAATCATGCCTTTGGAACGCAAGAGCCAACGCAATGCGGTCAAAGGCTACGTCAACTGTCAATCACCGAAACGCTTCTGCCATTTTAGCCCACAGCCCAATTGCATCGGTCAGTCTAGAAAACCACCTGTGCATGGCAGGTCCTCGTCACTTTATTTAGTTGAATCTCTTCCTCCAAACTCCAACCGGCCTCCCTTCCCTTCCCCTACCCCAAGCCCAAAACCCACCCCCTTTGCTGGCCTTGATGAGAACCAGACCCTAGTGGAAGCATATTAAAGTGGCCCAACACCGTCGGCAGGAGAGGTAAATGGAAGGTAGTGAAATCTTTTGAACCTCTGTTACATTATAACCATTCTAAACACATCCAGCTGGGTCCAAAGTTCAGGGAGGACATAAAAGCGCCGCTGCATGTTACCTCTGGGGATGATAATAGGAGAGCGCCACTAAAACTACTGAGACACTCGGCAATCAAAGAGTCCAGGGGAAAGACTCCCCGCACTTCTTACAGGCTGCTAATGGGCTGTCTGTGTCAGGGACCACTGGTCGGACAGCCGCTCTCTCTCCTGTACCACACGCTACGTCGTAAAGACGAGAACATGCTCTGTGTTAGTCATTAAACTCAATTAAGATTGGGTTAATTAAAATCCACAAGAAGGAGAGCTGCAGTAATTACCCTTGGACCAACCCGGTTAGATCAACGTGAGCAGTATCACGGTGTCCTGGCTGTAGGTCCAGATCTCCATGTTGTGAAACCAACAGCAGGATGCAGTGTTGTCGTGGCAAAAAAAACTAAAGAAGAAATGTGCTGAGAACGACAATATTATGACACACAACTACACAAGACAGACAGACAGACAGACAGACAGACAGAGAGACAGTGAAGGAGCCTACAGTGTGTGTGTGTGTGTGTGTGTGTGTGTGTTTCTGGAGCCATATGTTGGCTGGTTGCTTCCTCTGCGGTGCTCCCACCACACACGATAAATAGGAGCTTGTGGCGAGGCGGCGGTGCCTCAGGAACGCTCACATGTGGCCCGGCGGCTCTCACCACCATTGACAAGAGGGGGGTTAGGTGGCTTTTGGTCATCGACATTCCTGCTGGGGGAGCAACATAGGAGGCCATTTAGATTAAAGCCTCAAGTATATGTGGCTATGGAGGTCAGTTTTGGCGCTCTGGTTCAGGTCTTGCTTCAGCTTGTTTTTTGTTCACTCAGACGTCTGACGCAGCATCTAGCCACAGGGCGCTTTAACGACCGGTCTCCCATGGCCTGAGGCCAGAAATACACTTCACCGACAGTCACTAGCAACTGAACAAAATCAATCAACGACCATGAAGACTATGCCCCCCCCAAAAAAAGAGATTGTGATTTGTAAACGTCTTTCCATTATTTACGTATCTATATCATGCTCAAACAATCGCGCAGCCAAAGTTCCCAGAGCTCGAAGGAGCTCCGACATAGCTCCTCTAGCGCAGTGCCGCGCCTTCAGATGTGGCTCAAAAGAACAAGTGGGAAGTGAGGAATCTCACTGTGACGCCAAGGAAAACGTGACCCACGATAAGAACCGTCAGCGCTCCCAGGACGTTCATCCATCAGCGAAGCCTTGTCGTACCACGGCCAGACACGGCCAGATATGGTTCCCAACGCTCTGCGGAGGGGGCGACTGTCAGACGCTCAGTGTACTGGGCCATGACAGGCTCGTACCGCAGATTGAACGGCTCACCGTCGCTATTCCCTTCACCGCAGCACAGTGAGCCGCGGCGGCCGTGACAGCCACACCGGAGACTTAAGACGTGTGAAGTGAAGCTGAGAGTGAACCCCCCCCCAAAAAAAATTGGGTTGGCACGACGGCTGCTCCGCGACATATTGTGCACCCTGCTGACAAGCTCAGAGCAAAGCCATTAGCCCGCTACTTTTCCCATGATTGCGAATGCTGCAGTGGTTGGGTCGTCTGTTTTGTTATGATAGCAATCTGCTGATAACGGTTTCCTTTGCAATTGCTGCAGATGGAGATAAGCAGGAGTAATTTGTCCACCAAACCCAAAATGTCAACATTTCTGCATAGATCTAATAGTTATTCATTCTTTAAACATGCCTCAACACCGTCCGTTTTATTACACCGACAGAAAATCAGGCTGAGTGTGAATAAAAACATAAATTCCCCATGGCTTCACAAGGCACATTTCTTGGCGAGCTACAAAAATCACGGTGACACCATAGACAATTAGATTTGGACTCCTTTGGATGCTGGTTCAGGATCAGCAGCCGGAGTCACGGGCCTCTTCCATTGATTCATCCATCACAGCAGGCTAATCTAATGTCTCCCATAACTTCACGGCTGATAAAGGTCACCGCCCGGGGCCTCTTTGGAGAGTGACTCCACGCTCGGAGCAGCGGCAGTGGTCTGGGAGCACCGGATGCCCCCCCCGCCCTAACCTGACCCCTCTCCCCTCCGCCATGGGCTGAGAGAGAGGCTCCCGGGGTTGCAAGGTCCGGGGGACTGGACACATTGTGGCATGAATTACACAGTCAGTTAACATCAGGCCTAATGTTTGGCCTCTCCCCTGGGGTTAACCCCTTCCTGACAGCGGGGAGAGTAATGGGGCCTCGGTGGCTCGTTCGCCAGCACTCAGCCATGACACCCCCCCCACCCCTTCTCTTCCACAGCCCCCTGGCTCACTGACTGATATAGAGGGGGTAAGTGTCCTGGTCCCATGTCACTTTCCGCTGGGATCAAACACACACAAGATGCATGGTATAAGCAAACGGGAATTGCCAGGTGAATGACAGGAGACAATATCCTCTTTTTTAGTATGCTGGTCCAACCTGCAGATCGAGGACATTAGGACATCTTCAGAGCTTTGTCACCCAGATGGGAGGCCTATGTTGACACCCTGGTCCATGGTGACTTTGGTATCCTCCCATTGTGAGTTTACTGAATCAACTCATGGTTCTGGGACAGGCAGAAGGAAATGCTAGGACCAAAGAAACGATAGACAGAGAGAAAAAAAGTGTGTGTTGTGTGTGTGGGGAGGGGGGGGGGGGGACAACGACAGTGAGACAGAGCAAGCAGCAAAAGGATAGTCATCTTCTGGGATAAATAGAGGTGAAAACAAGATAGAGAGAGAGACAGGAAGAGGTTTTGGCAGGGGCTATGTTTTGTGCTGGGTACCTCTTCCCTTTATGAAGATAAGTTGTGGTGTCAATAACTGGAGTCACGAAGTGCATGTGAGTATTGCTGATTTAGTCAGGTTTCATGGGACAGTGAAGCAGTAAGCTGATATGAGAGGACTTACATTATCAGGGCATGTGTTTGATATATTCATAGCCTACAGGATCTTTGTGATGTGAGTGGCTCAAGCAGCATGAGATCATGACCCTGGAATTTTAAACAAAAACCACCTGTGGGAAACCCTGCTAGCCTCTCTCTCTCACACACTCTCTGTCTCCCTACATTATCTCTCTGTCCTTTCTCTCTCTCTCTCTCTCTCACGCACTCTCTGTCTCCCTACATTATCTCTGTCCTCTCTCTCTCTCTCTCACACACTCTCTGTCTCTCTACATTATCTTTCTGTCCTCTCTCTCTCTCTCTCACACTCTGTCTCCCTACATTATCTCTCTGTCCTCTCTCTCTCTCTCTCTCTCTCTCTCTCTCTCTCACACACTCTCTGTCTCCCTACATTATCTTTCTGTCCTTTCTCTCTCTCTCTCTCTCTCTCTCTCTCTCACACACACACTCTGTCTCCCTACATTATCTTTCTGTCCTCTCTCTCTCTCTCTCTTTTTCAATTGAAATACCTTCTAAATCCATTCTGCTACTTTCACACATTCAGAAATCACACACACACACACACACACACACACACACACACACATCTACCTCCAGCTGCATTTTGTATGGTAATCCGACAAGCCAGGAAGTGTTTATCAAAATATGTTTTGACATGTACACTGTTGAAAAGGCATACCTCTGGGCCACAGGGCATTCAAACACCGTGACACCATGTACCTGAGCTAACATAGGGACACAGTGAAACACGCAGATACCCCAGCCTACCACATTTTATTCCTAATGATTAAACTCCGATTCTAATCTCTTATGTGGTATTTAATAGCTGCTGAGGTACAATGATTTAGCTACAAGCTGTTTAGAGTCAGTTGCTGGTGAAGTTGATATCGTCATTATTATTTTGGACTTAATACATTTGGTACCACAACTGAGCTTACATTACATTACATTACAGTCATTTAGCAGCTGCTTTTATCCAAAGCGACTAACAAATAGTGCTTACAACATGAGAAGATCAGGTAGATAAAAAAGTGCATCCTTAACCCAATTGCCTTGAAAAGAGCGATGCAAGATCGACTGTTGTGCTATGCTGGTTTGAGTGTGAAGGTCGTGAACAGTTTAAATAAAAATCTGAGGATTTCAAACTGTTTATGCCACAAGAAAAAAATACATCTCTGCAAATGTCAAAGTTGTTATAACTTTGTCTGTGCTGTTGAGAAAAGAGCGAGGGTTTTTCCCCCCCCGTTCCGCTGGTTGCCACAGCCCAGAGATTGAGGGATGGAGTGTTACTTCTCTAGCTATTTTTAACTTTTCCAATGCCATGTTCAGACGTCCCATCTGGACAGGGTTAGTGGTGAAGTATCACCGACAAGCTGTGTGATGTTACAACAAAAACTGACAGTATGAGTTGTCACATGAATACTTGTGTGACATAGTAAATATTGAGATGTTTGTCCCCACTGATTAATTTGATATATAAATATGTATATATAAATATATATATATATATAAATATATATATATATATATAATAATGATATATATGAGGAGACAGGCAATCAAGTATAATCAAGTTTACATGTGGTTTGTCCTGTGTTGAAGGTCTAACCACAGGAACAAGGTTTCTGAACCACATGAGAGCATCAACGAGAAGTGAACCTTTTTCTTTTTTACATTTCTGTGTGAAGACTGCCCAATAAATCCCAAAGTTTTTTTTTTTACCCAAATTGCAATGAAGTTATCAGTGCTGCAAGTTCTGTTTGTGAATCTCTTTACATGCAGATTGACCCTGGCTTTGTGATAGCACTCTGGCTGAGGGGGTTGTGATCATTCTCGTTTGACAATGGAATGCATTTGAGTTTGATAACGGCTTGGAATTGTCTGTGAGAGGTGACCTTTACATAGAGATGTGATTTGAAACAGGATTTTCCCCCTATGTTTATGCTTTGAAAAGGTGTGTCTGGACGAGAGAATGTGACTAAGATTCCTTTGGAGAGAGAACGAGAGGTGCGCCCTCGCCCCAAGGCTGCTGTTGAATGCTACGTGAAGACATTACAATATGAGAACAGCAGCTCAAACTGAAATTCATCTGATCTACATGCCACCAACAGCGAACTGCTGCCAACTCGTGATGAGATGTTCCTGTATGTTTTTAAAAAATAATTTTCAACTTCACCACAACGTCTACAAGATTCCACTGAATAATTGTCTTCACAATGCGCTCACCATTTCCCTCTATTTTTGTCTTTATAGAGAAAGAGGGTGTTCCCTGTGTTCTGCTTATATGAGGAACATTAAAACACCAGCGTCAGGTTTCCCTGTGTGCCTTGTGACTCTCAAACATCATGTCCGCCATAACAAAGGCCCTTTGGTTTTCACTTGAGTAGAACGCTAAGTGGTCCCAAAGCTCCTAGTGACGGAGGTGGCCGTGTATACCTTATGTGCGGAGGCAACCATGGTGTTTCATTTAAAACCTATGCAGGGGAAAATCTTCGCTCTCCGGCACTTTTGTTTGGAATGCTGGTTCCAGTTAGGTGACAGATGTGAGGCCTACAGAGCCAGACTCACACCCTAGGCTAACTCTGTCTCTCCCCTCGCTCAGCCACAAATTAGCAGCGGCTAAGCTCCTAATCATCAAGTGAGACTAATTCAATCACATCAGCAAATAAGTCGATTTTGTGGCAGCTGTTTGAATTCAAGCATTTAACATATCAAGAGCAAGACCACAAAGTTTGGTGTGAAGGTTGAAAATGTTTTTTTTCCGTTTCCTCAATCCACTAGTTTGAATTTGAAATTATTCAATTATTTTGAATCAGGTAATAGATATTCAGTGTAACTGGTCAAATGTAAGACATGCCTTTGACATTGTCCACTGTGCTAAATAGATGGTACAAACATGGCTACCTTGGTAAACAATATCATGTACTTGCTAATTGATTCACCAAAACAACTAAACTAACGCCTAGTGAAGCTTGCCCATGATGTCAACTAAAAGCTGGAATCCCACCCCTAGTTTCTGTGACCTTGTGGTTGTCATCTGCAGGGTGGCCCCGCATTGCCTGGGGGGTCTAAGGGGGTGCAGTATCAGTCCCACCCACCCCTTCACACACTCTCATCTGCCTTACATGTGCTGTTGCCGGAGGTGGAAGGAACCACCGAAGGAGAACACAGAGCGACTGCTCTCAACTAGAGAGAGAACGTTATGAAGAGCGAGAGAGAGAGAGATGAGAACAAGAGAACAGAGGAGTATAATATTGTGTCTGAACCCCCATTACCAGGCAGCCTCAGGTTTGAGGGGGAGCCCACACAATGGGAGAGGCTGCACAGCGCCATGGAGAAAATATCCTCCATGTTATACCAGACACCCAGAAGGAGAAAGCACAGACCATTTCTGTTATGCCACGTTCGTGCTCATGTCCTTATAAACAGCATAGAGAGCATGTCTTGTGTATGGTGACACACCCTGAGGAGTGTCAGAGTCGTCCCCTCTGGGGACATCAGCCCAGGCTTCCATCGGGTTCCTGGCGGGGCAAGGCAAATCCGGCCCTCGCTAAACCATAACCAGTGGGCAGAAGAATGGGATTCCCCCAGAGCCAAACCTCCATTTCCACATTGCTGTCCACACAGCCATGGTCTGCTTACCCTATCCCAGCTTTTTACAAGTGATTTTACAACGCGAGGAGGAGTCTAATGGCATTCACAGCGTCCATACACACACATACTCGGCAAAGGCCATCTATATATATGTGGCTCAATGGGCCATAGCTGAGATTTTATGTGAAGAGCAAAGTTGACGCGAAGTTAAGCTCTCCCAAAGGAACTCATCTTTGATATATTGTCCTCATCAATGACATCACCTGTATTTCTCTCCAGTCATCCTGAAATTTGCAGCTCAATAAAGTTGTGATTTAGTGGCCTATATCACGGTTGAGCACCAAAGTTCCGCTAAAGTGTTCCGTTATTTGTCGTCAATCCAATATCTACACCCACTTGTAAATGCGGACGAAATGCAGAGTGGTTCATTCCAAGGGACAGCCATACAAATCAAAGCTCCTCCCTGTTTAGGTTAATTGGCAAGGGTAACGAGAGCACCCGAGAGAGCCTCTCTCCTCTGTGATGTAAAGCCCACTTAACAGGCTTGTGCCCTTTGACCCTTTCCATCCTGACACACACAGGCACCCCTTTCCCGACATACACAGTTACACACGGCTTACACTTATTGGCAATTAGGATTCATTCGAAATTAGACGTTTCATTAACGGTTTCAGTGTGACGTAGGGTGCCGTTTTCAGCAGTTTGTCACCCACCCAGCACACTGAAAATGAGCTCTTTACTGGTAGTCAGCAAACATCATTTTTTTGAAATGGAAATTCAGCTGGAGCCTTCTTCACCACACCCTTCTGTCATTAGTCTTAAAAGCCTTTCCAGAAAAACAACTGATCTAACAGCATGGGATTTTCTTATATAGTTTTTTTTTTTGTTCTTTATAAAATATATATCTTTGAGTGGAAAAGCAGCATTCTTTTCTGAGTCTAGTTACCCACGCACTCTGTCAGGGCACTTGATTCCAATTAAATACTTCTCTGTTTCTTTCTTGTTCGAGCTTGTCTGGGCCTGGGTTATGTCCCTCCCTCTATCTTCCCTACCCACTCATCGTCATTCTTCAAATCTCTTCTCTTCTTTCTTCCGTTTCTTAAATTTAGCCCATCTCCCCCACATTCTTTTTTTTTTTACAACATGCAGTCTGGTGAACTGCTTTCCCTGCGTCGCCCTAGTGGGTTCCTCCTCACTGTCTTAAACAAGACTTTCTCACAGCGTAAAATCCTTTTAGAAATCTAAGCATCACCGTTTTCACACACAATCCAGCCTGACTCATAAAACACACCCTGAAAGGACTACAAACATGAAGCGAAAAGGACAAAATGTTTCCCCCAAACAAACAGTTAGGGTTACACACTGGCCTCAGACTATCCCAAACGGACTATTTGGGGCCTGACAGTGAATATATGGATACATTGTTGTACTGGGAAGCCCTTTCCATGTAATCACTAACCTCGTAAAGTACATAGAAAGCTACATCTAGAGCACAATAGCTATATAATATTGTTACTTCGGTAATTAAAACATCACAGTGCTGTTTATGCGCTGTTGCTTTTTGCTTGGTCTCTGTTTGTGTACCAATTAGGCTAATGTCATGTTGACATGTCCATGAATGTTCTCACAAAGCATTTATGTTTAATGTAAGTTCACATACCATACACATAGATAAAAACAATCAAGAAAGTACGATGCTCAGTGGCATTGCCCGTTTCCCTGAGTAAGTTCTTTAGTGAGGGGGATAAGAAGACTTGGAGGCCTGTAAACCTGCAATGTATTTCAGACAATAGCCATGCAACTAGTGTAGAACTGGATACACAGTGGAAGAACCTGTGGGTTAAAATATAGGACACAGACAGTCTTTTAATCCAAGCGTCTGTCTTTTGTTGTGAGCCAAGCCCAGAGAATTGATTTAGAGTGCATCTCTCCATCTCTCTTTCGCTCCCCAGCGGGAGGTTCCTGTGCTGTCTGCAATGTATCTCTTGTGCTTCAGGCCTTCACTGTGATTTAATGTGGCCCGAAGCTACCTTCTTCATGGTCCAAGGAAAATTCCAAGGCCCTTTTTCAACAGCCAACCCCTATTTTCCACAGAGTTGTGCACGACTGAAATATTCACAGTGGACTCATTGAGAATGTTGAGAGTTACCCAATTGGCCATAATCTAATAGTTGTATTATGTTATTTTTCTTATTGCATTGCTGATATACTCTAAATTGTTTAGTGAGTAAATGTAGATACAAATAATTTATGTTATTTCATTTTTTTAACATGTTTTGGCAGTGCATTGAGACTGGGTATTTATCAGTGCAATGTCTGGGCAAGGCCAATGCATAATAGCATTGTTCAGCCTGTGTAATGTGTACTTAGCGATTAGGTGTGAATTTCTGTTCGCTTCAGTCAGCCAATGCCACATAAGAGTTATGTGATTAAGCAGATCAGATGCATCGCCGGTTAAAGGGATATTGAGCTCTTTATCAGGGCTTGTAACTACAAGAGACAAATTAGTCCACTTTAATTAAATCTGATTAAAAACGCTTGACTGTCACGAAGCCCACTAAACGTTGCAGAAGCAGGCCTGTGGAATAGCCACACAGTGTATTGAGCAATGAGAAAACAGCAACATCTGCTAGACCTAGGCTATGGCTACTGTATATACCCCCCCCCCCCCCCTTTTGCGATGAAAACCAACCACTCATCTGGGACACAGCTATTCATCCCAGGAAGTAAGGGAAAGAGGGATGTGTAAAAACACAGCCCCTTGGTCAAGGATGGTGCACATTCCCTAAGTCAAAAAATCATCAGATATGCTACGGTACGGAACATGTCCACTTCCTCTTCCGCAGAGATCGTATCCAGAGCTGCGTGTCGTACAGACTAATCTTTCCAACACATGGGCTTACTGTACACACATTTTTTGGTACTTTTCCCCCCCCAGATAAAGAGATCCCCCAAGGCGGGCAATGATTTAAAAGCCAAACTAAATTAGGTTGCGAAATAGCAAGCCCAATGACAGTTGAAACGGCGTTTAAAATATGACAGCGCCACGTCAGAGGTCCTATCCTTCACATGTCGGAATACAAGCCTTTATTTTTTTTCTTCTTCAAGCGAATCACTTGAAATTTGACGGCCCCAAACAGCCTTTACCTCTTAATACGAGGTAAGGAATCTGAAGGAGATGTCGAGCTGACAGACGGGCTGTCAAAGGCGGACGGGGACCACACAGAGCAGTCCTTCACCGCCTTTCAAGGACACTTCCGAGCACCAAAGGAAAGGGCCACGGGATGGTGAAGCACAGCAGCCTTGCACCTTTCTCTTTAGAAAACAGCCGCTCTCCTTGAGGGACTCCGGAGGGAGGCAGATGCAACCAGGCAAGACGACCCCTTGGAGAGGGTCAAGGGAAAACACAGGGCCGCTGGTGAGGGAGGGCTGACCTTACGCTGCCATATTCATCACTCACAGGGAACGTTGGCACCTTACCCCCCCCCCCCCCCCACACACACACACACACACTGACACATTATCTCGGGCTTTCACACACACTCACTGTCTCACACACACACACACACACACACACACACACACACACACACACAGGCATGAACACAATGTTCTCCCTCCCGAT
>JAVQIZ010107310.1:0-11321 GCA_036023535.2 Galaxias brevipinnis
GGAGCCTCTGATCATCTCCAAAGAGGATGTGAGAGACAACGTCGTCAGCTACAACGATGAAGGGGGTGGAGAGGAGGACACCCAGGCCTTTGATATCGGCACTCTGCGCAACCCAGAGGTGATGGACGCTAACAAGCTGCGCCGGGACATCATTCCAGAAATGCTGTTTCCCTTTCGGAGGACGTCACCAATAAAGGATAACGCAGACGTCAGAGACTTCATTAATGGGAGACTCCACGAGAATGACTCGGATCCCACAGCTCCCCCCTATGACTCCTTGGCCACGTACGCCTACGAAGGGAGCGGCTCGCTGGCAGAGTCCCTCAGCTCCCTGGAGTCTGCTGCCACAGAAGGGGACCAGGAGTACGACTACCTCAGCAACTGGGGACCACCGTTTAAAAAGCTGGCAGAATTGTATGTAGGGAAGGACTCGGAGCGAGTTAACTAGCTTGGAATCATGCAGGGTCATTATCATCCTTGTGCACACAGTCACCCATACACACACATTCAAATACACTCCTGCCACCCACATACATGTGGATGTTGAAAGAAAAAAACATGACTTGACCATCACCACGGGTGATACTTCTCACAGTCTTACTATTTTTGATTTACCTTTGGACATTTTGTGAATAATGGTGTGGACACTGTATTTCGTGACTGATGAAGCTGATGGTTGTACTGAACACTATCGATGTCTACTGGGAAAAACTAAAATTAAATACGAAACTAGCGTTTCCTGCAAACAGCTAGATACAGTACATGTACAAACTACCAATTGTTTTTTTAAGTGATCAGCATCCAATATATAATATTTGCTATCTTTGTTTGACAAGCAATGTATTTGTGAATGGTTGAGTTTTATTTGTCAAACTGTGGATTCATATAATTATATTGGTGTAATATGTAATGGGAAGTGTTATCTCGTAGGATACGTGTAAACCACTGAATTCATGCTGTTTGAATGCTGAGTCATATTGTTTTATATTTATATTTTTATACTTATTTTTTTAATAAAATTATGAAAAGCACAAGGTATTATAGTCTATTCCCACTTGTAGATTTTGTGTGTTTTAATTTGACTGTGAACTGTGGGGACTGGTCAGGCAGGAAAGTCATTAAGTGTGTGAGTGTGTGCGTGTGTGTGTTTTAAACAGATTTTCTAAACAATTTTTCTAAAATCTTTCCATTTCAGTGTGCCAGAATGTAATCGTTGAAAGGGAATGAAGTACAGTGTTGTTAATTTCTTTGCAAAGACACCTCTAAAAAAGCCTTTAATTGTCAACACCATTTGTCATGTTGTACTACAGCAATGTTGTTTGTGTTTCTACTATAAAATGCAGTTACATTTCATTGACCACTGTCTTGAACTGACACTCTAAATCTAAAGTGGTGAGCTATCAAACATTGAAAACAACCCCAGCCATAATTAATTGTGCAAACAATGTTGATCTGCTAGTCTTTATCATAATACTGTAGGCCTATCCACAGCTTACATATTGAAAGGGAGATTCCACTTTTACATAATCAGTAGTTCTTGACTCTCCCTTTGAGGAAATATTTTCTCTTTTTCTTCAGTTTCCAGTCTATTTCACTCCCTTTATCTTTTCCACTTAAGCTTTAACAAAATATTAACTAATTACTAGAGAATATCCATTCCGCAGCAAACTTACAATAAATTATGAATGTCACAGTAAACCAGGCTGTGGTACGTGTATGTCTCTAGCGATGCAAAGTTTATCATGCATGGGTTGTTGGGTCATGCTAACATCTTACAGATACTATTACACACAACCCAAAAAAGATAAGTTGAGTACAAGTTGTAGTTTGACCATAGTAGCTACAGTGTAAAATTGTCTTCAAAATAGCAGCCTGGGGCATCAAAGGAAAATAAATCCTCATTTGGCTCACCCTACTTGCTTGTAACAGCATGATGAGAGCTTAAATAGTTTATTGCTTGTCTGATGTATCAGAGCGTTTGCATGTCACATGGAATAATACATGACATTAAACGTGTTATGGTTAACCAGCTGAGGGCTTCGTCAGGGTACTTCATGTCCACATCAAAATAGGTTATATTGCATGCTTATCTTTTCCAACCACTTTTTCAAACACCTTTCTGTTTAACAGCATGTGATTGTCTGGAAACCGTCATATCCACACCCCAGGACAGGACTGGACTCTCTCCCGTCTTCAGAAAAGTGTTGTATAATATGGGCAAACAGCAAAAAACAATCTGACCATATTGATAATCATCTAGGCAAAATATAAGCGATATATATATATATTATCATTTATTTATCTTACAGGTTACGCTTTGCTTCTGTATAAAAGGCTGAATTGTGATTTAGTCAATCAAATACAAATGATAAGCGAAATACTTTCAAGTATCTAGATTCTATGGTTGGCTGGTGTGGGGTACTGCTACTTTGTTCTTCACTGTTTCTTGAGGTTCGGCTGCCCCTTGTTTGGGACTGCCATGCCTCGCATTCTGAGTGCTATAATCAAAAGGTGAAACAGGCTTGCAGTATTACCTAGCTTTGTTATTACATATCTTCAGCATATTTTGCAATGTAAGCTTCTCTATTTATTTAAATAGACCAAATATTTCCAAACCAATATTGTTCTTGTCCTTACTAAGTTACATTTCTTCCTATGAACAATGTTGTTGACTTTTGAGTTGGTGGGGATGTTTTAAACTTTTAGAAGGGGCACTTAGTATGTTGCTAACATTAGATTAGAACAGGGTGTGTGTGTGTGTGTTTCTCAATAGTTATTGTTATAACTTCAGACCTAATTTACTTTTCAGAACTGACAGAATGTGCCCTATTGTAGTTTGTCTATAGTACAATTGGTCTCAACACACCTTAAATAATGCTCTGTAAAAGAAGATAAGCAAGTAACAACTTTATAAAAAAAACATTTTATAATGTTTCCGTAACCCTCATGGCGGAGATGAAAAGCAAGCTTCATGCCTTCATAATGCATGATGTGTTTTATGCATCTTTTTGGAAGAGGAATTCCAGGAGGAAGCCAAGCTTTTGAATCAAAAATGCAGGTAAGTTATTGCCATGAGTTGATCTGACACGACAAGTGAACCAAATTTGGTAATCTGAGGGGAAAGTTAAACTCTCTTCTATGGTGTGTCTTCCAACAGGTAATCAAAAGATGAATTTGATTATATTCGAACACATCCATTAAATTTAGTTTTTTTTTTTAACATGACGCAGTAGATGATTGAGGTCATCTCTAAACAAGAAACCATTTCATGAGCATTAACATAAAAATACACTTTCTGCATGCAGGTCAATATACATACTGTATACAGTTTCCTGTCTGAGGCTGGCAAGTAACTAACCTATTCTGTGATAGCATTTGTTTCTGTTAACTGCAGGCTAAGTAAGAGGTAATAAAAACATCCACTCTTTAAACTTAATATTCTATAGTGCATATCATTTGATTTTACATTTCTTAATTTAACTGTTAGCAACACCCTGGCTTGTTTTGATAAACTCGCAATATGTTGTGCTTCTCCGCTGCACTGTAGCAGAGAGAGACATGGTTTGAACGTAAAAAAAGAGAAGGCCAATCTAATATAAACAGATATATAAACAGAACATATAAATATAAACAGAACATTACTACCATGCACACGGGGAATACATCAATGGCATGGCATATTGCAGTTAGTTATAATACAGGCAAGGAAACTTCTGAATAGGAATCTTAATGACCAAACAAATTATTGCATATTTCAACTCCATCTGGGCAATTTTCTTGGGGAAATTGTAATTGCTGTTTTGAAATGGCAAGCGCTGTCTTTGTGATTTAAAAATCTCCCAACTCTCCATGGTTGAGTTACACATATTCATCGCATTTCAAATAACTGTAGTAGCAGTCTATGCCAATCATGCCATTTCTATGGAATGCTAAGGGTACATTATTTTGGATAGGTGGTTTGGATTGCTGATGACACAGCACCAGGCAGTAGATAGAAATAGCATTATGCAATATATGTAATTAACATAATTGCAGTTTGTGTAAATGGTGAGTTGAATTGAGTTTTCAATTAAACACAGTGCATAACCTCTCACCTGCTGCAATAACCCTAACACTGCATGTGCAAATTAAAAAAAAAATTTCTGGAACTGTTTCCATTAAAATTTTTACTCCAATTCAACATATAAAGTTCAGTTGTTTAAATTATGCCTAGACAATGGTGTTAGGGCCACCTTTTACCCATGACCTCAGTAACTCGTTTCGTTTTCAAATTGCTTAACCCCAATTAAATTTTCTAAAACCTTTGTACACAAAACCCTGAGCCACACACAACATGCAAAACATTAGACAACACTTGCAAAAGCAAACAATTAAAAAAAACTTTTACTTTTGCAAAAAAATTCAATGTTTGCAGAAAAAACTATGTACACAATCCATCAAATTATTTGAACTCACCGTTTTCTCAAATCTTCACACACAACAACTTACACCCAACGGTACAAACATCCAACTTCTGGACCAAATTCAAACTTTGCCCTCAGACAACACACACAAGCTGTCAAAAACACATACTACACAACTGTTTGTAACCCCACTGGAATGACTAATTGAAAACACCGCACCCTAAAGGATGAAGATGTACTCATGTGGGTCAGCCGTGTCATCAGGCTCAAATATTCTTTGCAAGAGTACGTAATTTTTTTTTTTTTACTACAAATACGGTACTGTAGTGAACAGTTACACTGAAATAAAAGATTGTGTACTGTAATGTAAAGCACCAAAATCCAGTTCCTGTAACACATTACAAAAATGTACAATCCCTGTATTGATAGGAGATTGCTAGAGTGATGTGTTATACTTTACATATTGTAAAAAGTATGTACATTATAGCAATTACCTGCACATTGGAATTGTTGCTCCATACAGTAAGTAGGAAGACGCAGATTTTACAGTATCTGACATTACTTGTTGATGTTGTGGTCTTCTTTGTCCTCTTCTTCCCCATAATCCTCTCTGTTGTCTTGCAACTTCTGCATTGTTAAGATCCACTGTTCCACAGCACACTGAGATGCCTCCTGGCAGTTTTTCTCCACAATCACTCATGTTTTCTTGCTAAAATTTAAAACACACAAATACAAGAATAGGATTTTTTTTCATTCTGAAATACTGTATTCATCTCAGCAAACACTGCCGGGTTTGTAAGGTGTTCTTTATACAAAACAAACATTAGG
Source organism: Galaxias brevipinnis (assembly GCA_036023535.2). Taxonomy (NCBI): domain Eukaryota; kingdom Metazoa; phylum Chordata; class Actinopteri; order Galaxiiformes; family Galaxiidae; genus Galaxias; species Galaxias brevipinnis. The sequence continues at coordinate 5,232 of JAVQIZ010107310.1, forward strand.
AAAAAAATACGCCTTCTGCACACAGTGTAAAGAACAAGAGAATTAGGCTCTACTCTGCCTTCAAATATTGGTATGTTAACAGTGTGGCCTGTGAGTTTAGGATGTGATGAAGTTAATTAAATTGAGGACATGTGTTTGCTGAATGAAAATATTAATGATTTATTTTGCCACTCTAGTGTAAGGTTTTGCAGAAAGAGTTTTGCATATTGAAACGTGGAAACAGCTGAACAGTGCTTACGGTTTGGCGAAATGTGTGTGTTTTTGACGTAAGGTTATGGGTTTTGGTGCAACAGAAACCAGTTTTATTGTATAAGCAATCGAGAAAAACTAACACACCAATTAGAATTGCAGGATCAATAGGGGCCAAGAGGCATGTCCGTGTGCTGTGGAACAATGGAGCCTAACAACGCAGAGGTTTCAAAATAACAGAGAGGAAGATGAGGAAGAAGAGGACATGGAGGACAAAAACAAGTAATCTCAGATCGAATCCACACCTTCCTGGTTAAGGGGCAACGATTCCAATGTGCAGGTAATTGCTATACATCGCTGATATTTACAGTATGTAGAGTATAACCCATCTCTCCAACATAACACAGGACTGTCTAGTACTGCAATGTGTTACAGGAACTGCATCTTGGTTCTTTCCATTACAATCTTCCATTTCGGTACAGTAGTTCACTACAATACTGTGTTAGTAGTAAAGAACAAGTATTTCTTTCATAGAGAATGTTGGAGCTGTATGAGACGTCTGACCCACATGAGAACATCTTCATCGACGAGGCAAGGTTCAACAAAAACAAAAGATGCATAAGGGGGCACAACATCATTGGTGAACGGGCCATCATACAAGTTCCTGGCTGGAAGGGAGGCAACCCTATGTACAGCCATGAACAACCATGGCTGCATCCTCCATAGCCATGTCAAAGTGGGTCCAAGCTAAATTACACAACTGCTTACTTTCCTAGATCTGCTGCACATTCTTTAAGAAGAAGGGGAGTTAAGGCAACCAGAGCAAGCCTAATATGTTGCCGTTTGGGATATCATGAGCTTCCATTGGGCTACAACTGAGGATTTTTTCTCAGTATGGTGGTAGAAAGTATATGACTTGCTGGAGGCAATGGAGCACACCTGTGGTGATGTCTGGGAAGTCTATCCAGGGTTAAATAAGGCACACAAGGCCATGTTCCCCAAGCTAAATTGCAAGAGCAAATATGTATGATGTTGATGAGATATTATGGCCTGACCCACACCAGAGACAAGAAGATGAGAACACTGATGCTGAGTAACCTGTACATTTACTGCATGTTGAGTTGTCCTAAAAGGTTCAAATGCAATCAATTATTATTGTTATCTTGATGGTCAGTGCTGTGATTGAAAAGGTATGAAATTATGCATTTGAACATATTCTACATATTCTAAAATGTTTTGGTTGAATTAATCCCTCCAGTGTGGACCCAGAAGTTAGATGTTTGTATCGTTGGGTGTTCGATGTGGAGTTTTTAAAATGGTGTGTGAAGATTAGATAATTCTTTGAACAACTCAACAATGAGTCAATCCAATTGAGAAACACTGTAAGTGTGTAAGCAATTAGAAGAAAAGAACCTGCCCAATACTACCCATGAAACATCTCTTAGTATGTGGCACCATCTCCTGGATGATAATATTATGAATACAAGTTTAGTTACAGTAAAAAAAAAATGTTTCAAGCCCTGTTTCAAAATACTGTGGGAAAAAAAAGAGTTCAATTATTGCCAACTTTGGTGTGTATACTGTAAGTTTGTGCAGTTATATCATCTTTATAAAATTATCCACCATCTGAAAAGTTTTTACACCAACTCTCAAAATCATTGATTAAATAGTAATAGAAACATTTTGATCAGCAGATTATTGTAGTTTTAGAGTTCAACTATCAGTTTGAAGAACAAATAAATTGTTCACCAAAGATGCACTCAGAATCTACTCAGCACAGACCAGACCATTAGAGACGACAGTAAATATTTTAGAAGTTAATTTACACAATCATATAAGGGAGGCTTCCCATGATTTACTGTGAACTCCTTTCACAAACCTAGGTCATTTGAAGTAGGTTGTTTGTGGACTTTTTTTTAGGCAGCAGGGATGGCCTATGCAGGCTAGATAGAGAAACCGACAAACTGAAATGATAGTAATTTGATCCTTAATCTGACAGGACCCTACAGTCATGACCACTGCCAGCGTGCCCTTGGGACAATCATTACTTAATGTTCAAGAAGGGTAGCACTCTAAATACCCTTATTTGGAGAGTGTATGAAAAGGTTTCTTTACCAATTACCTGCCAACATTATACAGATTACTGTTCCCTTCACCCCTTGAGACAATGTATGTGATGGCACCCTCTAGTCAGTAAGATGTACAATGCATTCCAGAGGTCAGTTCTGATCTCATCTTTCCCATTTGTTAAGGTCCATTCTCCCATTCTCCATAAGCATGCCCAATGAGGGAAATATCCGTGTTCAATTAAGCAGAGCAGACACAGGACACACAATGTCAATGCGATGCCTGGGAGAGTGAGCTATCAGTTAGATAGACTGTGAAAGAGATGGACAATAAGCTGTCATATGTCCTTTAATTCTACAGCTTCCAAGGCTGCCCTCGCAATTGAATTACACCTATACTATCCTAACTCAAACCTGACAGCCTACCATGCCTTGTACAAAGCATTCTGCCACCTCATGTCGTTGTATAATTGTGTGGCTGTCTTTTGTCATCGCTGGGCTTGTTCTTCCAACCTGTCATGGAGCCAAAATGGAGTTTCCAAATAGGCCTCAGAGAGAGAGAGAGAGAGCCTGCTTTGGACCGTCAGCCAAATATCCCTGGGCCACAAGCCGAGGGGCCAGTCATGAGAATAGCGAGCCAAGAGAATGCTGTCCTGCCAGGTTCCACAGCCAGATAGGAAGCTCCGCCAGTCACCCATTGCTCAGCTCTAACGTCACACACAAACCCATCCAGTAATGCATGTCCCACTCTTCTCCGACCAGCCTTTTCAGGTTAACTGTTTACAAATACATTATGTACAAAAAACAAACAAAAAACGTCACGACTTTTTAAAAATATAATTACGAAAATAGTATCCTGTTGTGGGCAGCACGGTGGCTCAGTGGTTAGCACTGTTGTCTCACAGCAAGAAGGTCCTGACCCAAGGGCCTTTCTGTGCGGAGTTTGCGTGTTCTCCCTGTTTCTGCGTGGGTTCTCTCCACTGTCGAAAAACATACAGGTTAATTGGTGACTCTACATTGCCCGTAGGATGAATGGACGGTATCCTACTGAAAGCAAAATATTAAATAACAGCAAATTATATCAATCACCAATTTGATCACACAAAAGCCAAAACCAAAATACCTTTTTTTTCTAAAACGTTTTATCGTTATCATCATCTATCATTACAGCTATATTGATTGAAATGTACTGACTTGAAAACCTGGTCTGGGTAATAGTGGAGTAGTAACGGTTCAACTTGCAGAAACACAAATGCAAGACATTGCCTTTGCATGGAGGACCGGTTTTAACAGTTGTGAGCTGAGCACCCCGTCATAGCTTGATTTCCAGCCTAAGAATATATTCTAGATAAGGAAAAAAAATGTACCTATCTAACTAAATCCAACTAAATTTAGCACTAGCTTGTTAGCTCAGATTTGGCGCAAATAGAAAAAAGACAACGTGATGACGACTAGATAACAGTTTAGCTGTCAATAAAATTGTTTTACAAATTAGGTTATATAAAGGCTTACTGTTAAATTAGCAATGCATCCATGGCTTTGAATTAAATTAAAATCGATATGATGTAGTAATATGGATGCAGTAATTAAGCAATCCATTAAAACCAATGACACATTTTGCTGCAATGTGGGGGAGCTGGGTCAAGCGCTAATGGCTTCAGCCACGCCAGACCAATAACGCAATACCGGCCCTGCGCCACTAGTGAGGCCGAGTTTTTGTGAGAAACACTCCAACTTCTGCTGAGATTGACAATACATTTTGGCAAGACTGTCTTTATGTACAGCCAACTGAGCATGACACTCAAGCCGTGGTGAGATTGAAAAACACTTAGTTAGACTGACTTTGGCAAACAAATCATGATAAGGTTTTGGTGAGAATGAAAACAACTTTTCGTTAAACTGACTTTGCAAGCAAGTTTTAGCGATAATGACCACAAGTCTTCATGAGATTCATACCAATTATGACTGAGACTGAAACATGGCCTACAATGGACACCGTAAATATTATTAAATCATGTAGATGTCAAGATATGGTACAGTCACGGGCGGTCAGGCTGAGTGGGCACTGACTTAAAGGAGCCAGATTTACACAAATATGAGCCTTGATAGATCTAATTTACCTGTTTAAATAGCTGCTCTATTACCCAAACTGCACGTCCCTGATGTGGTACACGCTCATCAAAACAATACACACAAACTATAATACTCATAATTTGAATACGGACATGAGGCACAAACTACTGAACTACTGATAGCATTTAAGAGAAAAAATACTTATACTTATAGTAGTGGTATAGACATATCAGTATAGTAGTAGCATGGGCCATATACAATAGTATGGGACATAATTTGCAATAAGGTCAAAGTAATTTGTCATACAGAGTAAATACACAGGTATCCAAATGAGGCAAGCATGTATGTATGTGTGTATATATATATATATATATATGTATATATATATATATATATATATATATCCTCATACACCAAACACACAGTAGAAGACAAAAAATATGTGTTCGAAAAAAAGAACAAAGGCAAAATCTTGCCTTCTTTGTAGGTATGGCCTTAGGACTTAATCCACATCACATGTAACGTCTTGAGCTAGGCAGCTTTGAACGTATCCCCTGTAGTGCCGTATCCAGGCCGGGCATAACTCCTGATCGATGTCCTGGGACGCTGACGATGGCACGTTGTCCGATGATATTTCTGCCGTGGCCCCTTGTTTTTACAAGGTTGAATCCTGCCTTGTCCACAAATATTTGCTCATGATGCATTGCCTCTGCTTGTAGCTGCATGACTCTCTGAAACAGACACATGATGAAACAATGTAGAATAGACAGGGGTCAGTCAATATGATGTAGCACCATACACTTTCAGATACAGTACCAATGATCGGATAATATTGCTAATACCTGCACATATAAGTCACTCAGTTGTTTCACACGGCCTGAGTTTCTTTTGGAAGGGTCTCTGTACAGCTGCTTCATCCTAATAATATTGTGTTTCAGTAAATGAGACAGAGATTCATTCTGTTGACGTTTAGTAATACGGTGGGTCACCTTGTCTAGCGTTAACAGTCGACCTCTTCCACAACAAACTAGTTTTCCTGCCATTCTGTAAAACAACATTTGAATGGTTTCTGTGATCCTTCTATTTATGATACCTTCGATTTATGATACTGTACCAGTAAGACTACATTACTTACAGTTAGGCCTACTTACCGGTTCTCATTTTGAAATTTTCGAATGACACCAGCAACAGTATAGCAGCTCATATTTGGTTCACCCCGTTGCCTAGCCTTCCTCATGCTCATCCCACAGTTGGCAAAGTGGTCAACCAGAGACACTCAGATTTAATCGGTTATTCTGTTCCTGACTCCCCCTCCTTATCCTTGTCCTCTCCTTCTCCCCCGTCCTACTTCACCTCATCATCTTCTAGTTCTCACCCCTTTTACTCTTTGGCAGCTTTGGTCCTCAATAAGAAAGCACAAGTACACCAAATTGGTTTTTTATGACATATTTCTTATTGCTTGCAAGCAAATCAAACAAGCAAAAATAAATGCATGCAGTTGAATCGGGAGATTCTTTCGATGAAACACATAAAAACTATGTTGCTTCAGTCATGTTTCCGTATATCTAAGTCGCCAATGTAATAATAATAATAATAATAATAATCTTTATTTGTATAGCGCATTTCATACAACAAGTGCAGCTCAATGTGCTTCACATAACAGAGAACACAAAAATTCTAAATTCAAACAAATAAAGAATATGATTGAAAATAGTAGATCTATGATTGTAAAACAGCATAAAATTACAAAGTATTTAGAAAA
>JAVQIZ010107323.1:0-28505 GCA_036023535.2 Galaxias brevipinnis
TCGTAACATTAGAACGTCGCTACTTCAGAATTGAGATTAAAACAGGTAACTATACATTATTAATTAATGCTAAATTGATTCGGTTTCCCGCAGAGCCGTGCTTTTATCCTAAGCTAAAATTCTACGTGGTGGTGCTCCGTCTAATAATTACCCTTCATCACCTTGATCGATTATAATATTAAATTTATGAATTAATTGATAATCTACAAAAATGTATAGAGTAATTTACACACGAAGCAGTAGCCAGTAACCCTACACCAGAATAGCTCTTGACTAACTAGCCTGCATCCATGAGTCCAGAATAGCCCTTAACTAACTAGCCTGCATCCATGAGTCCAGAACAAGTGTAGCTCCTAACTAACTAGTCTTCATCCTGGAGGTCACAAAGGAAAAAATAGGGAGTAAGGGTTAAAATAAATATATAGATAAACAAAGAAATAATGTGCGTATGGAAAATACCACCAGAATAACAATTGCACTAGGGGGCCAGGTACGGGTTCAATGGTAAATGTTAAGGCAAGTACACGAGTAGTAGCATGAGAGAAAAATCCTCAGCTTGACTAGAAACTTTACTTCAAGAGCACCAGAGACGAGAGACGATGTCCCTTTGAATCTTTGTATTAAGTCCTCTCTTCCTTATTTTGGCTGCCCGTGCACCTTCCTACTTTTCTCCATCAAACAAGTCAGCCTGTCGTGTGGGTGGAGCACTGAGCTGTCACAGTGAATATCTCTCCAAGCTTCAACACCCCTGCTCTCTCTCTGCAGATCCCAGCAGTGCCTTTGGTACATGGAGACGCTCAACAGTCAGAAAGGGGGAATGACCACTAGACTAGAGCAGCCAACGGAGGGAGGGAAGGCGTCGATCTAACAAGGTCATAGATCCCCATGTTCTCAGGACACTTTCTCGCACAGCAAATACTTTGGCAGTAGCAGCAGTTATCTCATTGCTGAAATTACAGCTCAGACTCTACAACCCATCCACCAACGATTAAGAGCAGAGAAGACACAGCAAACTTAACATACAACACTTATTTGTTCCTGTTCATATTAATTAAAGCTGTATGTTGTTACATACAATATGACACAAATTCCAATAGAGCACACAACGTTAGACTATTGCTCCTCCATAGTTTGAAGTTTGCACAGTAAAGTGCAGAATCAATTCAGGAGTTCAGAAATTGTTTTACTATTTTAAAAGTAAAACTTTAAGTGTATTATTGTAATACCAAAACAGATTGCTATACTGCTCTTCAACAAAGAAAACTAAATTGTTTTATTCTTTGTGCTTTTGGCCCAAATTGAATAAACTTTATTGACCATGATCTGACCACAAAGTCCCATGGCACAGCAAACATCTCAGAGCACCAATCATATCAAAGAGTAGTAAGCATAATGTGAAAGTGCTCCATGAGTATTTACCCAGTGCTAAAGAGTGAACAAACAGCAGTAACATCAGCTGGATGTCCCTCACAAGGCCACACTAACATTTGACTGCTTTGCATTAGAGAGCCTGCCAGCCAGCGCAGAGTGGAGAGTACATACCCTGTGAACAGTTAGACCACAGAACCATAGAACACACCATAAGGACAGTTAAACTAGTTGATTCCCCACAGAGGTTCATCACTATGGAAATGAGATGGCTGGGTGCGCTCCAAGCCTATTTAGCTGGAAGGCATCTGAAATGAAGAAAAAACCTCATCATGATAGCTGCTTAGGAACAGTCCATTGATCCCAGGAGATAAATTGAGGAAGTCATTTGAGACCAAAGGCCAAGAGGCTATTAGGAGAGCCAAAGACTACGTTTAACTGAGACTGGGAGAAACAACATGCAGAGTGACTTACGCATGAACCAACGAACAACGCCATTCAATCACTGCAGCTCTTTCATATGAAATGAGACAGCAGCTCTTACACAGTTTCCTTCACACTACTCCACTGACATCAAACAGTGATGAGATTGAACTGACACAGAGACAGGCAGACGCTAACAGCCAAATATTAAATATTGAGTAAAATACTAATGATGTGAGGTTTGGCCACGTACCGATTAGAAACTAGTTACATGTAATTGCAGGTGATACAGGCTACATTAGGGAATCCTACATTCAAATAGGGAGAGAACCCTACATTAAAATAGAGATAGAACCCTACATTAAAACAGAGAGAGAACCCTACATTAAAATGAAGAGAACCCTTTAAATTGCAAAACCCTGCCAGAGCCTGAGGGATGATTAAGCTATTCAACTCAAAACCCTACATTCAGAAATGATTACTTTGTCTGATTTACCATGACCAATAGAACACTAATAAAAACCAAAAACCTATCCCCTCACAGTAAATGAGTGCACAAAGTCATCCAGGATCAGGAAGGAGGGCACCAGTGGATCAATATCCCCAGTGCTGCTGACACTGTAGACACAGGCCGATGGGGGGTCTTCTGTTCTCTCCCTGACAAGGATTGGGTATCGTTTTAATTTAATCGATTCCGATTCTGGTTATAGAATCCGGCTCATATCGAGTCTCAGTTCCGAGTGAAAAAAACACATATTTCAAGAACAAACATAAGTAAACAATTTTAATTACGGTTGTCAAAGTTAACGCGATATGAACGCAAATTTGTTTTAACGCCACACATTTTTTTATGCAATTAACGCAGTTGTAAATCAGACAGCAACGAGCAAGCAATGGATAAAGAAAATCGTATTTTTGAATGAATGGTAAGTCCAGCTACAAACCCTGCCAAATTGGACCAAAGTTATTTAGAGGTACTGTCGATTAAATTCAGTTACTACCGGAGAACATCTCATCTTAAATACCATTTGCTAGCTAAGCACACAGCAAAGGCAGACAGTCCCGTTAGCCCCGAAACATCTCGCTTGCGAGCCTTTATTTCCCCATGTGACTCAGGTTGGACACAATGACATTCTGGTTTTCTGAAGAAATGTGAGTGCGCTTTGATACTGAAGAATTTAACATTTAGCTGACCAAAGTACCTGTCACACAATGAACGCAGTGTTTTTAGTCCGAACACAGAAATTAAAGTTGGTTTGTCATGCAGTTGAACGAGCCCATGGCATTGGGGATTAATTCTTAAGAATTTTCGGTGCTTGAGTGAAGCTTGCGTTGTCAACGAAGGAGTGTTTTTTTTGGATGCATCGTTTCTTGGGCTTAAAATCGTCAAGAGATGAAGCGATTTGACCATATTGGTAAATGCTTGACCTGGCTTGTTTAAGTCTGTTTCGTATTATTGCTAAAAAAAGGTTGGACACACTACATTGTGTGAGACACTGTCATATTCATTCATTACTAAGTAATGTCAAATTTAGCAGACTTCAGTTTACCATGTTACAATCTGAGCATATGTTCTATGCTAAATGCAGTACTAATTAATAATTCATTCTATTTAGTTTATAGCGCTTCTTTCAACAACTCAAAGCTCTTTACACAAATTGGTTGCCAATTAAGTAGACAGAACGAACAACCAACGGACAGATAGCACAACACTCGCTCTGAGTACTGTGAGGGTTTTTGGACAATATTTGTTTTGTGTAGTTCTAATTGATTTCCAATATTAAATACATTTGCATAAAGCAAGCATATTTCCTCTCCCATGTTGATAGGAGTATTAAAAACATGAAAAAAAAATTTTTGGTAAATTTTGAACAGATGAAAAATTTTCAATTAATCACGATTATGTATGGTCACCCATGCGATTAATCGCGATTACATTTTTAATCGCTTCACAGCCCTACTTTTATTATAATTTTGAAGAATTGAATCAAACATGAAACTTCGACTAAATTAGCGACTTAAATTTGAAAATAACAATAATTTAGAATCAGCAAAATTCAAAAGTACAATTGCTGTACAATTTGTAATACAGTATCATAAGCATTGTGTCTTTTAGTACCCCCCCAAAAAAGGAAAACCAGTACATACGTTTCTTTTTGCAAAATCTAAATTCCTTATTTAGATGAAACAACTCCCTTCTGAGCCCTTCTAACTCTCTCCTTGCTTTTTCATTAGGCTTTAAGTGTGGGAGGTGTATAGCCACTTACCTTGGGCCAACATGCTGAACTCCAGAAACAGAGCAATGTGGTAGAGCTCCATGGCCTCCTCTGCACAGCTCATGCTGCCCCTGGCCCCTGCCACCAGGGCCTGCACCTCTCCTAGGCTTCCAGCTGAGGGACTGCTCCTCAGCACCAGTCCCAGCTCCACTGCGTCCGTGTACATGCAGTGCAGGATGACACGGGCATACTTCTTGGGGATGATGGACTCGTCCAGGATGATACGTGTGGGCGTGTGCAGAGCACGCTCCGTGATCTCCTCGCCTGTGCGAATACGCCGCTGGAGGAGGTTCCGAAAGAACGGCGAGCGGGCTGACAGAACAGCCTTGTGTGCTTGGAGTTCCTCGTCAAAGGAACCCTGAAGAACTGCTCCGCTTCCCCCACCTATGCCCGCCCCAGAGCCTGTACTGAAGGATTCCACCAGCTCAGAGTCCGATGAGAAGCTGAGCAGCGAATCGTAGTAGCACATGTGCTCACACAGGCCTCGCATGTCCTTCTCCAGAGAGTTGGGGGTGCCAAACTCCTCGCTCAAGCGCACAAGCACGTCCATGTTGCGCAGTCGTGGGTCAACTTCCGGGCCAAGTTCCCCAGTGTACAGGTAGTGCAGCAATGCAGAGAACATGGGGGCATCCATGCCGGCTGTGCCCACGTCCAGCAGCACCTCGGCCCCATAGCCTGGGGACGATGACAATAGGGTCTGGAAGAAGGGGCATCGAGCAGCCAGCACAGCACGGTGTGCAGGGAAGCAGGAGTCCTGGAAGATCAGGTCCACGTCGGTGCAGTATTTCTGCTGGTAGAGCGTAGCCAGGTCCAGCTGCAGGCTCCGGGCCTGTGCACGGGCAAGGCCTGCATGCAGACTGAGCTCCTTCAGAGCAGATGTGCCCTCATACTCCTCCACCAGGGCGTTGACATCACGCACATCCCAGCAGGACAGGAGCTCACGCATCTGCCTGGCATGGTCGGCCGAGCGGCTGGACTTGCGGCGCTTGATGAAGCGCCTCTTGAGTGTGGCCAGGCCTGAGCTCTTCTTCTTCTTGTCCTGGGGTTTGTCTGAGCCTGGCTCCAGGCTATAGAGCTTCCCCTCACCACCAAACCCCTGGGGACTGTAGGAGGACGTACCTGAGGGGAGACAATATAGGAGGTTTAGACTAATGCCAATTCAATTCAGGAGAGAAAGGTGGTTATAAAATATTCAAGTCCATTGTCTATGGCAAGGATAAGTACAATGACGAATATGGATAAAAGTAGAAACTACATTCCTGGTAGTTTGAATAATTTTTTATAGTCTTTAGGGCTTATTATTAGTCAAGTCTTTGTTTAGTTTTAGACACAATAAGAAAATTTAAAAAGCTGACATTTAAAAAAAATGCTTCTGTCATGGATTTATTCAACTGCATTAATTACCATAGTATTTGTATTCTCATATAAAGGTCTACAGAGAAAACAAACAAGCAAGTTATTAGAGTGAAGAAATTACCCATGAAGGTCTGTTGACTCTGTGAGTTACCCCCAAAACGGGGAGAACAAGAATGGGGATAGTTGGAGGCATTGACACCCATCCTCTCCTTCTTCCACTTCCTCTCCCTTTTCACATGGACCGCTGGGGCCACCCTTCACTTTGCATGCTCCCCAAGCACAGGGAACTAGAGTCAGGACATGGACACTTTCCTAGTCTGGACAATGCAGCAGCCAGCACCTCCAGACATTTCTAAAAGAGGTGGGAAAGAAAAAAAAGAATTAGGGCATTATAGGCCAAGCATTTTGTACCTGCGCGCTATTTAGCAGGGCTGTTTCTTGATCTCAAGTACAGATGTTTTAAATTGGTGTAAATTCTACTGTACACTCCAATGAAGCAACAAAATGCCATGTCTCGTTTTGTTTTGTAACAGTTCAAGTCTGTGTTTCTTCTACTGTTTATTCTGTACACTTTGGATTGGTAAATATGACACTCCCCTCCAGTGAACCCGTGGAAGCATAGACAAACTGCTGTCCGAACGTCAGCGCACAATGCACGTGAAGGTTCGCAGACGAGCCAAGGCCTAAGCATAAACCAGGCTTGAATCAGAAAGGTACTAGTTGGGTTGTGCTTGATGCCAGAGTCCCCTTGCAAACAAGCAGCCCAAGCATAATAGTGCACCAGAAAAGCGGAGATCAATAGGCAACTGTTTTGTACACATTTTCTCATAAGCCTGTGCATTTACACAACAACATGAATTTGGATCTAATTAAAGTTTAATCACGCCTTTCACAATTTGTTCTACTGCAAACATGGTCTGAGCCATGAGCGTACACAGAGTAAGTTTACATACGCACGGTAAAGGAAAAAGGGAGATAACGAGCATGGATTTCAATACATTTTTGTACTGCTTTCTCCAATGTATCTATCCCTACCTTTTAATGTAGCCGCACAATTATCCTTAACATACTTGGGGAGAGAGTTGAATACATGCATTTCCTATATTGCATTTGCTAAGAATACTACGAAAGAAAACAATTTAGAGTTAAAGACTCAAACGCTTGAATATGCAAACAAATAAAACTGGCTAATTAGAGTGGGTAGAAGCAAGAGAGTCAGTAAACTTGAGTGACAAAAGTAGTGAAGGAATAAATGAATAGCATCCTTTTCTTGGACCCAAAACAGCAGCTGACAAAGACACAAAAGGTTATGCAAGTGATACAATGAGGGAAGTAGAACAAAACATTCCCTGGCTGAGTCACAACTGAGAGCTACTGTGCCTAGTTTGGCGTGGCCACACTGACAAGCTAAGCGAACAGAATAGAACATAACCTCACATGAATGTCCCCAGAGAGAAATGTGTGTCTAGACTCAGGACCCTTGTAAAAACTCTGACCAAATAGGTGAATTCTGAGTTTGGCCATTTAAAAGACTATATTAAAATTACCCTAATAACTTTGAACTATTGGCAGATCAGACGGTTAACATTAATCACTAGATCTATTTGTAAGGACATTCATTTTTGGCTATTTGTTCACAGGCATGTTGTTTTTTGATGGTTAGGGCTACAACATTTTAGAACTTTTCAATGATCATGCATAAAGCCCCAAATCTTTGTGTGGAACATTCCCCAAGTTGTGTAGCTAAATGTGTAAGTTAAAGTTAAATGTGTTTTGAAGACAACACTTAACCAGGCGAATGAGCAAAAGCAATGCCCTTTCAACAGACTCCACAGAGATAAAGACCTCTCTGTTCGCGGACCTCAGTGGAGTTCTCTCTGGGTGGGGTAAGGGAGATGAGGGAAAGGGAGGGCAGGGGAGGAAGGTGCCCTGCGGCTGCTGGGAGGGCTGTGGCGGGTTGGATCATATGAGACTAATGAGGGGGGACAAAGCCAAGCCGCACAGAGCCAGCTGTAGACTGTCTGACTCACCCAGAAGCACGCTAAATGCCAGGGGCAGGGTAGAGCCAGGGATCCAAGGTCATTGATCCACCCAAATTGCAGAGCACCTCTGCTTTGCAAGGATATTTAGCTTGCTAGATCATTAGACTGATTTCAGGAATAAAGCTTGATATTAGAGTTGACAGAGGATAGTCCAATGAATAAGCAGTTGCTCACCATTGGGGTATTGTGTTCAAAGACACTCGACTCGCTGACCAGAACAGTTTCCTGGGCGCACAGCTTAAAGGAAGCTTTTGAACTCCACCTTGAGCATAACTGTATTTGGGTTTGACAAGATTCTCTTTCCCCGGTTCTGCACTGAGGTCAGAATCCAGCACTTACCACCCCCTTGTCTAGCAGCATGGCTACCTACAGGGGCAGGGCATTTTAGTTCCTCAACTGTTCCACTGTTTTCAACCAAGAATAGAGGAGAGGCTTCTCAAGAACCAGTTCAACAATCTAGTATCAGGTGTATAATTCACGATGGTAGCATATGTTTTTGATAACTTGTAGATATACAATATTAACTGGCCTGCTCTTTAATGCTGCAACTTTAACTTTATAACATGCAAAATTTCTGAATAATTTCAGAAATAAGAACTTTTTAACATGTATTTTAGATCTGTCCCATATCGCCGCTCAGAGCAGAAAGTTGTTTCGCTGGTGGTCAACAGACTGTAGGCTTACTCTAGAATGACTATACAACAATAATTTAAGCCGAGACACTGTCTACTATGGTTTAAGCTATGATTCAATTCAATCTAACCTTCAAGCCAATTGTAACTATGCAACCATACTGGTGAGGATCCATCTTTTTTGGCTTATACATAAGCTATTTCTGTATAGTAGTAGGCCTAGTTGTTTGGAATGGTCGCTTTCGAATATCCAAAAGCTGCAGAAGAAAGAGGGACTGAACTTGAATGGGGCACAAAAACACCAGACAGTAAGCTAACTGTTTGAAATCCCCAGGTGGGCGATACAGCTGTGCAGTGGAAAAAAGTTTTAAAAAAATCAGTTCCAGCCCGGGATAAGAATCTCATTCGAGACAGAAACATTATCTTGCCAAGGACAGCGTGCAGTGCAAAATAGAAGAAAAAAATGTATTTCCCTCTGGTGTTTTCTGAAATGTTCGGTTAGCCTTAGATCTTGCTAGCCCTCTTTAGGCCTGCATGGGATATTAAGCTATTAATAACTATGCCTAGTACACCAGTGGAAAGGAAAACACATTGCCTTTGACCATTCGCTTCAGGCAAGTCAAAGAGGAAATGTACTGTTAATGACTGTCTGGCAAGACCCAATCAACAGCAGCCAGTTTCTAGGACCTTTATGATAAGGTTATGATAAGGTCGGAGAGGATGGTTCAAAATGCACAGCAGTACCTCTACAATTGACAAAGGATTTATAGTTTAAGAACATTTCTTACAGATAACGGGAAGATTTAACGATGACAGAAGTTTATGTTACTTGTAAACTACGATGTCATTTTTGCTAACTACGTCAGCGCTACAAAGTAGACAAATGTCAGATAATTTATGCTTGAGCTAGCTGACAGGTTCAAATTCATTTGTTGTACCAAAACAAACAAGACACGACCATGTATATTTGATCATCCTACTATTACTAAACGTCTGGAATAGACAACGTCCAAATAAATTGTCGTAATCAGCGTAAGGTTAACCCTCTTCGTTGGCTAAGTAACGTTAAGCTCGGCAAATAGGCTAATAATTATTAGTATAAATGTAACGTCACGGTCACAAGCACTGTTTTGAAAAAGGTAATCTGATTAATCTGCTAACGACGTTACACTAGGTGAATTTTTGTAACATACACAGCTAACGAGTTCATAATGGCTAACGTTGACTCAGGACAGTAAGTTTGATAGCTAGCATAGCAAGTACAAGTAGTTGCACCCCAGCCAGGTTTGACTAACGAGACGGCTAGCTAGCATTAGCGGTACTGTTAGCTTAACCCCTGAACTTACCTTTTCAAAAAGCTAGCTAGTTATAACTTGTAGCTCGCTCGTCCGTCGTTGCTGTTGTGTGAAGCCCTTACTCAATCGTCGTGTGGTCTAGATAGCAAGTTTTTCTGATCTTCAACAATCATTTTTGATAACTTTAGTTAGTAGGTGTTAGCAAGTAAGCTTCAGGTTATCGTCGACCAGGCCAATGTCTGACTCTGAGTCCTCTCCGTTTTGTGTGACAGATTCCACAATTCCCCTTCTACTAGCCTCGCTTTCCAGGCTACAAATAAATATAGTCAATAAAGCTGAAGCAAACGTCAGCTTGCATCCGCTTCACAATACCTCCGTAAAACCTCCACGATCCAAACGCTTTTGGGTCAGTATCCGACTGTATTTGTTGACCTGTTTGTTTCATGGGTACTAGCTACTACTAGGCGTAAGTGCTACAACTACTAATAAGCTAGTATAGCTAGGTAGCTAGCCAGAAGTGACAATATTGGTCCAGCTAGTTTGCCGACAGAAGCTGTGCAAGTGCAAGACCCATTGGTCGAGAGCTCCCACTAGCTGTAAACAGCCTCATTGCAATCTTGCTGGTGCCTGTGAACTTGCAACAGGATGGCTGTATGTTGGCTAAGAGGTAGAATAATTAAGTGTGATTAAATGAACACTTGGGCTGTACTTTCTAATCATGGCTAGTTGAAACAATGTGACTTAAATTTCAAATAAATTCTCTGGAAACAGGGAGAGAGAGAGAGAGAGAGCGAGAGACATCAGAAGCCTTCAGATTTTACTCCAAAAGACAACTTCCTGTTGGTTGGCTTAAATATACAATGCATGTTGAAAAAGTGTATTCCAATTTTCCTGTCAAGGAGAAGAGGGGACAGTTTGTTAGGTTTTTCTGCGCAAACATTATGGCATCATAGAAATCAGAATAGAAAATATCATGTATTTTTTCTTCTTGTTTAATGAATTACTGTGTTTTTGTTCTGAACCTTGGATTACAAACACACTCAGTTTTTATAACATTCTCTTGATGTAGAGGCCTGCATGGGGATTGACATGTGGTTTGGCTATAGTTGCATCTACTGTCCTGCCATTCCTCTTTCCCGTTGATGTGGGTCTTTCTTGGATCATGGATTTTTCTCTAGCTTTATCTGAAAGAGAGCAAATACAGAAGCCTGAAATCAAAGCTGTGCAAAATCTTGACCAAAGATTCAAAGGCACAAGCACATTTTTGAAAAAGAAACGCCTTGCAAAAGCTCGGTTAAAAATTTGCCCTTACTTGCCAGCTGCTCCTGACAGTTGACTGTATGGTATGACGTGACTTTAATTTTGTCATATTTTTCTTGAAATCTCAGGAAAACTGCCTGTGTTCTTGTATTCTTTACCAAAATATTGAAAACATCAATGGGCATTGCACCTTGACTTCGCTTTGGCGATAAGTGAACCTTTTAGGAAAGTAGAAGAAAAGTATTCCACTTTGGTTTTGCGAGACTTTAAGAGGAATGCTGGTAAAATTCAATATTTATGATAGCGATTACTTTTGGGTAGATTGGCGTTCTCGGTTCATTTCTCTTTGTATTTATTTAACCTAATCTCAGATTATAGGCATCTGTCACCAACGAGCCTCGCCTACAAAGCCCGGTTCTGACAGGTGACACAAAACACTGTTGACCATTTTCCCAGCCCACATCCTTTTCCCCCTTTCATCTGCACAAGTGAATCCGATAAGCTCCTAATTAGGCAGCTATTACAGAGAGAAACCACCACCTGTGTGGACAAAGACCAGAAGGCCTGGTGCTGTGTTATGTCTGGTGCCACGTTTGGGTTGGTTTGGGCAGGAAGACCGCAGTCTAAAATCAGTTGTTGACCAACAGTCTGAATCAGTGGATTTAGCACTAATCAGTGGTGTAGGCTGATATGTTATATACAGTACATATAACACAATTTGGCGATCTAGATTCTAGAGCTGTGATATAGCAGGGAACTTGGGTACAAAAGCAAACAGTTGCTCCATCATTTGTTAGTGATGATTCAACGGGAGCCAAGCATGGCATTTTAAAAGTGGATAGTGTTGGCCTATTGAGTAGGACTGCTACCTGGCTACCTGGTGACCAAAAGGTTATGTGTTCGAACCCCACCACAAATCAACTCCACTACTAGTGGGTCCTTGAGCAAGGCACTTAACCCAATTTGCTCATTGGGGACTGCCCCTGTAACCACATTCTAAATCACTTTCGATAAGTGTATGAACAATTATGAAATTGTAAATGAAAGAATAATGTCTACAAGGTACAATCTTAACATCACATCAAAATTGCCTCTCACAAATTAATCAGATATTGTCTAGTCTTCCTCAAAATGAATGCACATCGTGTTTTGTTTGTTATAACTAGTAGGTTATCCAATGTTTTAATCTTAAATTTGCCCTAGTCCTTACTCAGTCTCCACCCTCTTAAGGGGGTGGTTTGGGGGCCAGATTTGCTTTCCTGTGTCGTTCTGACACAATTGAAGCAGAGGTTTTCCAGCACTCTTCAGACACAGACTTGAGGGAGGCTACATTGTAACATCTTGTTGATCCCTTTGGTCCATGCACACATTCTGGAGAGATCTGACACTCTGTAAGGATGCTGGTGGTCCAGAGGGGAGCCCCAAAGGTGATTGCTCTGCTTTGGGGAAATCCCGCGGCTCAGTTCGGAACAAAGCCTGGTTCTCTGACACGGGCAAAGTCAGTTGTGAATGAGAGAAGGTCCAGTATCTACAGTAAGCCACCCAAAGACAAGATTGGAGCTGGGGTAAGTTCATATTTCGTCAGCTACCTGTTGAGCTTCCAGACATGGCACAACATCTCTTACTGTATGCTCATCTCTGATAACCCTAACTCTAACCCTGTAATGTTGGTTTTATCAAGTAAGAGAGCAGTTTAGTTAAGATATCTTTTATATAAATACATTTACATAAAAAAGGATTACTTCTTAAAAGTAAAACCCAGACTTTTTAGTTTATAATATGCAGTTATTGTCTTTCTAAATAAAGAAATTTGTATTACGACAAATTTTTACGTTTTTGTATTTTTGTCATATACTTAGAATGTTGAATACAATTTGAAGTGACCTATCTAATCTACTTGAGTAATTCACCTGTTTTAATATTGGGTTGCAATGTTTACTTAAGATGCTTTTTATTAAGCTTTGGATTAGCATATACGGTATACCCCATATAATACAGTTACCCAGATTGTGAACAAATTTGATTCATTATTTTTCAGTGCCTCATGTTTCCGGTCTTTTGTTTTTCTCAGCAAAGCCTTTTCATCATGGCTGTGTTCACTTTTGCCATGCTTGTTCCAGCTGGTTGGATACTGCATCACCTACCAGAGTACCGTGAAAGACCACGCACTTCAAAGTCCTAGAAAGGGACTTCTCCTCTTCAAATGCATGATTTTCTCTCACTAACATGGCTTTCTGTTATATGTTAGTCACCATGTTATTGCTTGACAGGGTTTGTACCAACTTGGTCACAAGTAAACTGACGCATTTAAAAAGACAATCGCAGGAAAATGTTAAAGAAGCTATGTAGAAGGAAAGATGTCATGGGCTACTTCATCAATGCATAGGCTTTCTAAGAGTGTATGTAGCAGCATGGTGACTAATGTATATATGGCCCTTAATGTCATTTGCATTATCGATAAGCAGTGACACGTCTGTATAACTGTCAACTCGGTGGCATTTTAAATAAATGTGTTCTGTGTTGGCAATATGTGTCTTCTATCTTGTAATGAAAGCAATTAAGCCAGCCTAAAAAGTTATATTAGTGTAACATATAGTATGGACAGAGGAAGTAGGATTAATTTATTTTACCTAACAATATCTTAATTTTGTTGCACGTTTAAGAAGAATGTAATCTATGCTTTATAAAGTCATTATATTGCAATTTACAGGGAATGATCATTGGGGTGTTATGAAACTTGAATGTTAAATGCCATACATTTAATTGTTTTAAAATGCTCTGAATGAAGCCCGCATCCCCAGCTAAACAATGTATAAACAGCCCTCATCCAGCTCCTCCCTAGGTGGGCTCTGTGTATGAGCGGCCTCTACTATGCTGTATATAGCCCTCATAAACAAAAACATGGCACGTCCCGGACACTTTGGTCCTCTTTACTCTGATCAGGTCAGGGAAAGAAAACTTCACGAGAACTTCACTCCAGATTATAGTATTTGGCGCCAATTTAAAAAGCACCTCACCATCATGTCGACATTTCAACATCCTGTCATGTTTGTTGCCAATATTTTCCACAATTCTTAATATTATGAACATAATCTAGTGTTTGTTAGACAGATAATTTGATGGGTTTTGATTTGTAAGCCGGGACAAATTGTTCAGGGGAATATATGAATATAAGGTCAAAGCAAAAAAAAACATCTGTGATATATTTCCTTTTGCAATTGGACTTTTGTTTTTACTTTGTGTCTAAGGAATAACTGGGCTTTTGGTCAGCAGAAATACATTTCAAAGGGATGATCCTTCATAGATAGTACAGTCTGTAAATAGTTTGAAAATTATACTTCCTGGTATTCCCCTGACGCAGTACAGAATGTTCCTTTTCTACAGATTACAAGATTTACAAAAACAACACAAAACACTGATACCACACATGATCTAGCAACAAATCTGAAGCAGATTATGATTAGATACATTTCCGTGTTTGTAGAACACAAAATCATCCAAACAAAATAAAGGCTGGTGTTAAATTACTTAAAGACATTTTGATATCTGTTTAATCAATGTAAAAATAATAATAATAATTATGATAATTAACATTAATTTGTATATCCCTTTCCTTACCAATGATTCAACCTGTGCTATTACAACAATAAAATAACAATCGCAACATATAGCCTTGTCGAATTAAACAAAAACAATGGATCTAATTTAAGGCAATACAAGTATTTCCCATACAATAATATATTACAACTACTTAATAAAAAACCAAAATTCAAGTCTAGACGAAGCTGAACACTTTGTTATAGAAGTTTGTTTTTTGGAGATTTAAAAAAAGAGAAGGAATAGTGTAAGGCAGCCATAGACTTTCTGTTGCAGACAGTGAGACAGTAGACTTTCTGTTGTAGACAGGGAGACAGTAGACTTTCTGTTGTAGACAGGGAGACAGTAGACTTTCTGTTGTAGACAGTGAGACAGTAGGCTTTCTGCTGTAGACAGTGAGACAGTAGACTTTCTGTTGTAGACAGGGAGACAGTAGGCTTTCTGCTGTAGACAGTGAGACAGTAGACTTTCTGCTGTAGACAGTGAGACAGCAGACTTTCTGTTGTAGACAGTGAGACAGTAGACTTTCTGCTGTAGACAGTGAGACAGTAGACTTTCTGCTGTAGACAGTGAGACAGTAGGTCTTCTGCTGCAGACAGGGAGACAGCAGACTTTCTGCTGTAGACAGTGAGACAGTAGGCTTTCTGCTGCAGACAGGGAGACAGTAGGCCTTCTGTTGTAGACAGTGAGACAGCAGGCTTTCTGCTGTAGACAGTGAGACAGTAAGTTGTACTTTGCAGGAGTGCGTAAGGATTGTTGTTTATCATGTATACAGAGTAGGCTGGCGCCCAATCATGGTCATTTGCTGTAACAGTAAAATTTTCTTTATGACTTATTTTATTCAAATGAAAAAAATCTTAAGTCAATCAATGGATCAATTTTAAATTCAACAGGAAGCAAAGCAACAATACCATAATCATCATGATGCATTATTCTTGTTTATGATAAATGATGCATTTACATTTTCTTTGGCTAATTTAGTTTTTTAGTCATTTAAAACACTTCACAGGCACCAGATGGCCATGTTTATTTCAGTATGATATTGTATGATATCAGCAGATAGGAATACATAGAAATACATGCTTTCCACAGTGAGAGTGGAACTAAACTCAGGGACAAGACACAGTGCTTCGCCACCCAGGGCTCACTCATAATGTTATCCATCAGTGGAGGTGACGTGGCCACATGTCTTCAGTGAATGTTATCTAGACCGCTGGAAGTTCTAGTCTCTGAAATACATGACAATGCCATGTGCAACTCACCCCCCATTCACCCACTTATCAAAATATCACGACCGGGGAGAATTTTGTCACAAAATTATCTTTTTAATTTTCCCACAGTCTGGAACATCCCAAATGCTGCACTGTTTGTTTAAACAGCGTTTAAGGGTTTGGGACTGTATTTCCGTAGGTTGTGTTTGTTTATGCTGCCTCTGGACAGATTTGTTGTTGTTGCGGATATGCTAGCGTTGTTAGCTTCAGTGTATTGCTAGTCTCTAGCTGAACTCTGAATAAGGGACAGGGCTTCCAACAGAGGCCTAATTTCCCAAGCTTTTTTTTGGTTGTAGCTCTTGCAGCCAGATAATCTTTTAGGATGGTGTTAGGCATGATGATGTTAGGCATGGCTGCAAACCTGGAAACATTTACATTTTAGCTACTGAGCTGAGACAGTGTCTATAAAATGTGTTGCATCTATATGTTGATAGAAAGTAAACAATTGTATCAAGTTTGCAATGAAAGTAATTTGAGTTGAACACCCTAGACCCAGCGTTAGGGCCAGCGTTAGGTTAAGAGTTAAAGAGGTGATTAGTGCATAACTTCACACAGCTAGATTCATATCTGACACTTAGTGAGTAGAAGTCAAATTGTTGTGTTTTAAAAATTCACATTGGGAACTGGGCTACTTTCCTCCAGATATTAACCATGATCCCAAACTGCGACACGTCCAAGTGAAAAACCTAAACCTTGCCCCTAGTTAAACGTAGGAAGGGAAGAGAAATGGGCGATGACCAAAGGGTGTATCGTTACACTGAAACGTTCTCCTAATGTATGCTTTTTTTTTATTTTCAATCACTGATGGCCACTGACGTCGATCCCAAAGTACTGCTTCAGTGAGCTCACCTGATTCCAGTTCTCTTAGTGATCCTAAACTCAACCACCACATGTCCTCTAGCACCTGGCACCAACCTGAACTGAACTGGCCCACAAAGGTAAAATTCAATGCGCCTCAGGAAAACATAACCTGCTGCACTGGATCACCTGACCTGCTGGGACTGAACCAGACCCATACAGTTAGACTACCAGCAGGTCAAGAACAAGGTCACAACACGCAGTTAGCTTAACATGTCGTGGGTTACGATATCAAGTAATTTCAGTCAAACTCCAAACTAAATATCACTATTATAACATCACTTTTATCAACTTGAAGGGACCATGATGATGACAAATCAGCAGTGTTTTAGATATGTCCGCTCATTTCATTAAACAAAGATCAGAGCTGAAATAGTGAGTTTGCCCCAAAACACATGAAGACCATGAAACCTGCAGGAAGGAACCCAATCCAATGAAACGCCTCCATCCTGCTCCCCATCTCTTTATCTGCTAATCCAGAGGTTAGTTTGTTCAGCTGGACAGCTCCTTCAACAAAAAAAACTATGTTTGCTCCAGTGAACGGCAGTGTACACAGATATTCAACACATTTTAGCAGAAGGGATGGAACACTTCTGTCCAGTATAGTTCATTTTAGAATATGTTATAAAAAAATTAAGGGACGTTTTAAAACTGCTTTAACCCCTTAAATTGCTTGAAAAATATCCTATAATCCTCTAGTTTCTTTCGTCATTTGCTCATCACATTTTTCATGATGTGCCAGACTGTGTCATTGATGTCAAGCCTAATTACAGCCCTAAAGTTTTTTACTTTAGTGGTTTTAGAGCCCTTATATATATATATATATATATATATATATACTGTGTATGTTTTATTAGAAAGCAGAGTCAAAATAGTTTAAAGCTCAAGAACTATGACTGAGCACAGTTCTGATGTTACAAATTCAAACTTTGGGTTGTAGTTGGATCTTAATAACACTGTGCAATACATATTTACATATATGAACAAAACCATTTGTTTAACTGAACTTCACCGTGTTCTGTGTCCTGTGTTAATGCTGAGAGGACGATGGCGTGTTCAGTATCCTGTGTTAACGCTGAGATGAAAATGACTGTTTAGTCGACAACATGGCTCACAAGCTTTATAAAGAAGAGTTTAATTTTAAAGCAGTGTCAAACACATTTTCCATAGCGTAGAATATAAAAGGACTGATACTGTATCTTACCAACATATAGTGATCACTTAATCTCTAAACCACCTTGTAATTCCATTGCAAGTAATCTCAGTGAATTAATCTTTTAAAAAATGAATGTAAATTAATTAAGCTACATTGTTAAATGTGGCCTATGTGTGTATGTTTCCAAAACTCTTACTTCTTCTATTTGTATTCACATTTTCTCTGATTTGGAAAAGAGGTGTATTAAAATCAAGTTTTAGGCTGACATCTAGTGGTGAATTATTTAATATAAAAACAGAGAATGAGGTTTTTTTTTTATACACAGGGAATTTCACTCCTAAACTTTGCAGTATATAGAACTAGTATGTTAAGCCCTTTGAGCTGAAGGTTTCCATGGTTACTAATCGAGATAAAGGTCTTTTCAAAGTGGCGTAGATACATTTATATCTCCAAGTGAATAATGTGAATACCGATCTTAAACACCTGTCAGGAATTACACTTAATTTACGCACATTTGTATTACTTGATAGTTCAAACATAAATGAAATGAGGAGAGTATAGTGAAATGCTACTGACATAGTTCAAACATAAATTAAATGAGGAGAGTATAGTGAAATGCTACTGACATAGTTCAAACATAAGTTAAATGAGGAGAGTATAGTGAAATGCTACTGACATGCTCTCAGGATGGCACTGACTGATTGAGGCTGAATCATGTTGACTTCACATCATAAAGGGAATCATATATCAGTCATAACATCATCTATTTCCAATCTGCTGAATTTGTTTTCAAATAATTTGAACATTTCACCAATTATTAAAACAGTTAAATTGATGCGCCGACTTATAGTGAGAAAACTTATGACGTAACAAACAAACCTATTGTGGGAAAAGTACATTTTTGTTGTTTATTATAAAGTGTGGACACCCCCCATATTCAGTCTGTAGTTTAAATTTGAGTAAAAATGTATCTAAGCTCAGAAATGAGAGTACATAGATAAATACATGTAGTGGCGCTTTTGTGTCACCAGAGGGCGTACACTAGTTGTTGAGTTGTTATTGAAGCCCTAGTGCACACAGGGTGAATATGAAGAGCCGTGTAAAATGAAGCTGTATGCTATGTTGCAAGGCAATAAACTCCACTGAAATATCGTCAGACCTCCCCTTCTTCATTAAAGGTGCAACACTATGGTTATAATATTCTCTAAATAACTTTTGGATGTGGACGGCAGACATGTTCGAAAACAGGAACTAGAGAGTGCTCTCTCTTCCCAACAGTAGAAATCAAGCCATCTATTGTTAGCTCAAAGAAAAGCAATATATAAAACACTGCAGGGCTTTGTTCTAAAAATAGAGGTCTCAAAGTTTTATAAACATAGATTCAAACCTTTGTCTAAAAGAGACCGTTTTAGCACTAAGGGCCTCTAGCTTTCAGAGGCCTTTTTTCTCTCCTTTCCCTCCATCATAGCATTTCTTCTCCTTCATAGCAGCATTCTTACACAACCACACCTGTGATAGAATCTAACACACAAGCACACACACATCTACTGGCCTTGCTTATGGTGTTGCCAAGCCACAAAAAACTATCCTAGAATCCTGTGATACAGTTTTGATGCCCTGTTCTTCTCTGCAGAAACTGAATGTGTTGTGTAAGGTGTCTTTGTCAAAATTGCCAAAAGTAGTTTGTTCTTTGTTTATTGTACAAACCCACATATAGAACATTATTGTATATTTTGTATATTAATATGTGTTGAAATTACATTGAAGTAGACAGCAACAGGGACCCGGACAAACAAAAGCTTGCTCATCAGCTTTCATAAATAGGAGCAATTCAAAAGTCATTCAGGGAGAAAAGGCAAATGGCATTTAAATTAAATACAAGCTCTTGTTCCTGATTGAAAGAAAGTGAATGGCTGAGTGAGCTCTTGTTTCACCATTGAAATCAATCCTCCAAAACACATAAATGTCACAGAAAGGTTTTGAGGCTCTTCTATACAGGAAATGGCATTTTAAACCACCTGTTCATCTATGGCATTTGAAGAATATTATTTGCATTCCAAAATGCACAATTTGTTGTGTGCCTTTAATATCAATGCAAATAGTTTACCTTTCTCTTGACAAACTGAGAATAAAGTAATTTAAGCAAGCAGCTGGTTGGCTAAACAGAACATTGCTTCTAAACATGGAGTCAGTCTCTGTTAAATTTTGAAAACAAGGCACTCATCCACATTATTTAACCATGAAAGCTGATTTGTTTTTCCAAAGGTAACCTAAATAGAAGGAAAGGTGGGATGAATCTGTTTAAGGAACAAAAAATCTCCCAGGTCAAAAGTGTTTTGAATGAAAGGACTGCTCCTCAGATGTACCAGCAGAGTGAGTGCTTGTATAACACAAGCTGGTCTAGTCTCTAGCTGTGAGAGTCCAACCACTGTGAAAGGGATCTCTGTAATAAGAAAATTTTGTCGAAATAGAGTTCAAAATGTCTGCACCAGAATGTGTTTTCATAGGTGTTGACTTTGCAATGGATTACCGTAGTTATCAAGTGGTCATTTAGTAGCAGGTCTCATTATGCAATGCATGGGTTACCCAACACCCATGTCTAAGGCTACTATACAGTACTTATAGAGTAAATCAATTACAGCATCCAGCCAAATACCAGACGGTAAGGCCAAAAAAGCTTTTTGTATTTAGTAAGACAAATATTCCTGTTTTTCGTTTTTACTTCGGCCTATTCATGCTTGTTTCAAAGATGGCCCTGCATAGGTCGATATCAGTCATAGGACAATGTAACAACATTGTCCATTATATTTGGTGCTGGTATGACACACTGGCAAAGATAGAAGGGGCCATTCCTGCCCACCTGATTGTGATGGCCGTACAGAGGGGCTCACAGGAGTTGTTGTCTAAAGTGTGTACAGTTTGCAGTATGCAGTATAAATTGTGTACAGTCTGTAGTATAAAGTGTGTACAGTACGCAGTCTAAAGTGTGTACAGTGTGCAGTCTTAAATGTGTACAGTGTGCAGTCTAAGGTGTGTACAGTCTGTAGTATAAAGTGTGTACAGTATGCAGTCTAAAGTGTGTACAGTATGCAGTCTAAAGTGTGTGCAGTATGTAGTCTAAAGTGTGCACAGTAAGCAGTCTAAAGTGTGTACAGTATGCAGTCTAGAGTGTGTATAGTGTGCAGTCTAAAGTGTGTACAGGATGTGTCGGTTTATTGCTCAGCATCTGGATTTTGCACTGCATTGGTGAACATTGAGAGCAATTTCCTGTCAGGTGAACTGTATTGATAGTGGAAATGGTCCTGTGCCCTGAATCAACGGCGGTGATGTGATTTGATATCTGGAATGTGTCCTTGTGTTCAACGGCTCTGAGTGAACGTCTCCAAATACATGAGAAGTGGTCAACCATGTTGATTGTTTTTATGAGGAGAGGTGTATTTTTCAGATCAAGATAAAGATTTGCTCTTTGACTTACCTTTTGTAATGGAGATTAAGATCACTGTCGGCCGGTAATTGTGTCTCTAAATGTATCCTTTCTAAATGTGTCTATGACGCTTGCCTGCTAAATGTGTCCGTGGTCACACCCGGAATAAAGACAGAGAATCCCTGCGGGTTAGAGGGGGCCCTATCCTCTTCCCCAGTGGGGTTCCTATTGATCAAATCAAACCCACTGTTGTCCGTCACACAAACACCCTTCACATGCACCTGGCAGGGGCAGCATCGTGACAGAACTGTTCCACAACCGTGTCACACAAGGGAGTCCTCTGAAGTGACAGTACAGATTATGAAAAATAAAGGGACTTTCCAGAAACCCCCAGCTTGTTTCTGTTGGTTTTCCTGCACTGGGATGGAAATAGGAATGCTGGTCAGGGTTCTGTGGAGGCTGGGAAGACGTCCGGGGACCGGCTGTCAGTCATGTCCACTGTCAGGCTGCAGAGACCAATTCACTGACCCCACCCCCAGATACCCCTCGCCTGTCACTCATATCTGGAGGTAGACAGGATCGCTATAGTCTGGCATAAACACACATGCACACATGTGTGTGCGCGTATGCACACTCATGCACAGAAACATGGATAAATGGAAATTATATATGTAGACACCGAAACACTGCCATTTCACATCCTCTCTTACATACACATGTATAAAGTACAATAACGGAATTGATGAACGATATTAATGTACAAAAACATTCATGCACACCATGACATACAACACTAAAAAGATCAGTAAACATTCTTAAGCTGTCTCAATTTCTGGTTAATGTTGAAGTTTAATTTTGTGTTTGGCCAAAGCTCATTTCTTAGAACGTGCCTTTCTGTATGTCTGACACAACAAAAGCAATGTAAGTATTCCCCAATGAAGGGAAAACAACTAGCTACAACAGGAAGAACTAAGAGTGCAGCACTGCAGTCAAATATCTGCTGATCGTGTTGTTTGATGGCCCAACCAATGGGATGAGAATAAATGGCACAACAGTAATGGCTCCATTTGTTTTGATCGGCCGCTAGGAAGACTGCAGTACATTTACCCAGACAGCCCCCTCCTCTCAGCTGTGGTGCCTTTGATGCATGGAAGTCACAGCTGGGGCACATTGTACCCCTGACTGTGCATGCACACGATTTCCTACAAACACACATTTACGCACTGATAAAAAACAGGCACACGAATTCAGAATGGATAGCAACTCACTCCCCAGAGAGTGTAGTCCTCTGCCAACAACAATGAACCGTTCAACACCATATCTTTTGTGCAGTAAGCTAACAGTTTATCGAGCCAAGTGAAGCTATGTAATGCAAGTTCATATACACATTGTAGCAAGCTAACCATGTTGACTTGTCTGTCTTGATGTGCCTGTCAGGCTGTAGCTCTGTGATGTAATAACACCTATTTCTAATACTTCTTCCACTCTTGTTGGCCATGCAACTAGACAGGGGCTTTCGCTCTCCTAGCATCAACAGGGTCGCTGCACGGCCCGTTTCTGCCTTGTCAGATCCCCTCTCGTTTGCATGCTGACCCACCATCCCTGACAGCTCGATGCATGAGTGTTCAAAATGGCCCTGGACCGTCTAATTGCATTACCTTCAAAGGGCACATCTGAGGGGGGAGGTTGGAGCATGGTTCAGAGCATTGCTCATTTACATTCTCCACTCACTCTGTCTCCACTGCTACCCACTTCCTCGTCCTTCTATCCCTCTGCACCTGACACTGAGGCACTGATGTTACTGTACTGGCACGGCAAGCTGGAAGTCGAAAGGGTTCACTCGACTTACCCAAGCCAGACATGCTAAGTTGTATAGCATGTTCGGTAGCATCCACTGTAGTCGGTACCTGCAATGGGATTGTAAAGGTGTTTGAAATAAAAACCTTCTGGCCTAATTCCAAAAAGGCATGCCAGAACACTGTATAAAACACATACAGCCACATCCCAAGCATTCACCCTATGTGTGTGTGCAGGCTTAAACACACACTCCTGCACACTTGAGACAGAGGCACATAAATCCTTGAAATACACATACACACACACACAGAGAGAGAGAGAGAGAGAGAGAGAGAGAGAGAGAGAGAGAGAGAGAGAGAGAGACTGATTTGAGTGGCATGTAGCTTCACAGCTGTCAGATGAATTGACCTGTGGCGCCTCTATGATGACCAACAATCTTCCTCCCGAAGGCAACCCTGTGATTGACAGAGCGGCTGCCAAACCCTTCCGTGGAGGAAATACCTTGTGGGGCATTACCAGGCTATCCATCACCCTTAACCATCCTTTTGGGAAAGCTGCAGTAATATAAATGAGCATATCTGGGGTCAGACAGCGCTGATTCCAAGGCTGATTGGTGGTGCAGCTCTGGCAGGGAATAGCCTTCCGCCTCTTAATACGATTGTCAATAATCAGCTGTCTTTTATGAAAACATACCTTTGCCTTTTGTCACAACCCTGAACATTTTCTGAATTCTGGTCGAAACATACAGCTAGCAAATATAACGGATCACGTAATAATAACCTAGTAAATAATAGTTAGTTAGCAAGAATACATCTACTTTCATAATCAATGTCTAGCACTGCCTCATACTTCTCACACAGTGCTGAGACAGTTGTTAGATAAAAAAGTGCAATAAATAACATTTATTGATACAATTTTATTTAAAACTAAAAAAGTCTGCATTTTGCTATTTAAATTATTTAAATATGTTTTGGTTCTATATATGATGCATACATTGCGCAACAACCTTTACTTCAATTTACATTAATGGCTTGTTCCAGACACAAAACAACATTTACAACTCAGATTTTTAGCATATCATTTTTTTTCTCTTTCTTTATATTTATTCCATAAACAAAAGTTATTTCATATGTACACATAAGACAGTCAAGGCAAATCTTTTATAACGTTATTTACATTCATGCAATTTAATCAGACTAATTCTGTACATAATATACAACTATGTTCATGATGTGGAGTTTACTCCAACATGGAAATGGAATGGAGAGTAAGTTAGGTATCGTCTAGCATGACGTTCAATGTTTCATAAAGACAGATTCTATCAATCACATCTAATTTTAAGCTATTAAAAATGTAGGCTAGCAATATGGAACACGGGGCTTGGGTCAAAACATACCAAACTTTTAAATATAATTGTGGTTCCTTGGTTAACGTAATCGGAATGTATGTACATGTAGTGTATGTGCAACTAGCGTATAGTAAAAATACATTGGAAATGTTATTAGCTGCTACCGTAGCAAAAGCCCACAGGAAAAGTCAAAGAGGAGGGAACTATAAGTGGGGAAGTGTGGGTAGTGTAATCCATAGTGTAATCTGTTTTGTAGAGTAGTCCGTCGTGTAGTGTAGGGTAGAATAGCGTAGTAGTGTAGTGTAGTACGTAGTGTCGTGTAATGTAATGTAAAGTCATGTAGTGTAGGGCGTAGTGTAGGGTAGTGTAGTGTAATCCGTAGTGTAGCGTAGTAGTGTAGTCTAGTACATAGTGTAGTGTAATGTAATGTAAAGTCGTGTAGTGTAGTAGGTAGTGTAGAGTGGTGTGGTGTAGTGTAGTCCGTAACGTAATCCATAGTGTAGTGTAGTGTAATGTAAAGTCGTGCAGTGTAGTCAGTAGTGTGGTGTAGCAGGGTACTTGATCCCTTTTTATATTCATAGTGTTCCATAGTCTCCTGAAAATCCTTTATCTACATTCCTAATACTAAAGTAGCAACATACCATACTATTCAAATATACTTGATAAATTAAGCCGGTCCATAAGACTAAATTGCAGAGTTGTTATAGAAGGCGGTCTCCGGCTCCTGTCATATTTAGGGCTCCTTTGAATGACAAGTTTGGGAACCCCCACTGAAGCCCAAAGAACAGCTCCTCATTCAATGTAAAAAAAATATCATAATCCAAATTGCCGTTCAGGGAAATTCCTATAAGAATTTATTATTTTGGGGACAAAATTATGTTTGTTCCTAAAAATAAAGATTCAATCAGAAATGCAGTGTAACATTATAGTGAGATGTAAGTACTGAAGATCCCGGTTGAATAAAGGCTGAGACTAGCAGTGATTGACTGTAGTAGTCTGATTCATGAGTGACATATATGACAGCCATTTAAATATTGATCTGCATTGGTATGCACTAAACCACATCCCTTCCAGTATGACATCAGGGCATGCTTGGTTGCAATTTTCTAGTAAAAAGCTTGGCATCATACGTCATGTTCTTTTAAACTGCATAGTCAGGGAGCAAAAACTAGTGCCACCCCCATTTAAGTTGGTCAATGCAACTACACATTTTCCCCTCCAATTCCATAGCAAGGAAAGAGTCAGACAGAAATGCTGGAATAGGAATGTAGGGAGCAACAATAAAGCAGACTGAAATTTAACAACTCTTTGCATTCAATAGAAAGTGCATGCATTTCTTTGATCATCGCTGTCCTCTGAAGGGACTCCAACATTGCGTATGGAAAGACAGAGTTAGCCACTTTGATAGCAGCTGTCATACTAGACATCGATTTTGGTGTAAATCTCAAGAGTTTTAGTGACAAAGCCTGCATCTTAAAAGATTACTGTACTCCAAACCAGACTGACAACTTCTCTTTTTTTATCAGTATTTTGTATCAAGCTTTGTCTATTATATGGCCAAAATAGGATGACCTGCTGTATGAAGCAAATTCAGACTCATATCCAGCTTCCCTCATCTCCAGGAGCGTTGGCGGTCATTTCTCCTGGGTCGCGGTTGCTCCGATCGCTCCACTTCTTACACCCCTGTGTTGTTGGTGTCCACTGTTTTCAGCGAGGAGCAGCTCATGGCATATTCCCCTCGGCTTGTTCCATTCTCCTCCTTCCGGAGAGGTTTCCTGTCACACACACAATTCAATCATTTTCACATTTGAACATACAATCATTGCTCTTGTCATAAAACACAACATATTTTTGATAGGTTTAAAGTTGAGCTACACTATCCTAGGCTTTAGTTGTGGAAAAGACTATGGTAAAAAAGACTGTTACTGATATCATACTTTACTTCACATTTCTCATACATTTCCATTGTAAATGAACCATTTGAATTACACAAGCAATTCATAGCTGTAGAAGATCATCAAATTGAGTTATGCTCTTGTTGAGAGGATTTCCTACTTCTTTAATGGCATGTGAGTAAACAGCCCCTTCCCAACCCCTACGTCAAATTAATCGACTCTGCTTCCTCTTTATTAGAGATCCAAGATAAGCCTTTTGGTCCAGAGCTCAAATAACTAAGTTAAAGGCCAATGCAAGAACAGACAGACTCGGTTTAACCAATGAGGTCAGACAAGCCCGAAGAGTCGTCTGGTATTCAGTTCCTAGTGCGGTCACTATCTGGCACCTAACCTTATGCGTCTATTCATCATAATGTGTGGTGGTCCCTCCACAAAACCCCCCTCCTTGAAATGTCTCTGTTGTGATAAACCCAATGGTGTTCCTTAGGGAAGACTGGATGACACACTTCCTGTAGGGAAGCCATCTGTTGTAGAAGGCTATGGACGAGCCTGTAGCTGGAGGGATTTCCTATGAAGATATCCCCTTGTGTTCTTTACACACCTACGCCACGAAAGGTTGGAGGATCCAAATTCCATAAGGAAGACTAGATAGCTCATTTTTTTTGTGACGTTAATATGCTGTTGTTTGAAAAATGCAACGGCAATGTAATAGCTTTACCTAGGGTTACAAATTACATTCTAGTAGCAGCTGATAAGGCCCATCCTCTTTTCTTTTACTCCTCAACTTTAGTTTTATAGAGCTAACAGCCCCGTGGGAAGAAGCAATAGACGAGGCATACGAAAGAAAGAAATTCCGCTTTAGCGAATTAACAGCTGAGGCAGAACTGCTAGGTTGGAGAACAAAGGCGTGTCCTGTGGAAGTTGGATGCCGTGGATTTGTGGCAATATCAACAACTAAACTACCTAAGGAGTTAGGGATCTGCGGCAAAGACTTGCGCCAGACCATAAAAGCTAAATATTATAACAATGAACATCTCTGGATGTTTCTCTAAATTTGGTAGATCTTTCCTCAAGTATTTTGCACCTTAATTGTGGAATTAGACCATAAAAGTCAGATATAGCAGAAAGAAGTAGCCAGTGGCTGTGGCTGAAAAGGAAGGATCCTATATGGGCACAAAAGTAAAGAACATCATGCTGAAAAACCAAGAAGTGGTCTAATCTCAGGAAAAAGGTATAAAAGGTAAGTCTTTCCTGCAGAGCATCATTTATCAAGCCTGCAGGAACAGAGTAAGGAAAGGGTATCTTCTTTTCAGGTGGTAAGTATCCCTGCAGAGTTGGCAGAATGTACCTGCAGGCATAGGGAATAGGGATAGGTTAAGGGATATCTGCAGAGCGTCATAAATTAAGCCTGTAGTAACAGAGTAGGGAAAGATTATCGTCTTTTCAGGTGGTAAGTATCCCTGCAGAATTGGCATTGAAAGCCTGCAGGTATAGGAATTAGGAATTTTTTTATATCTGGCCATGCCGAGTGCTGATATAGAGGGGGGTGGCTCTGAGACGTCATTGCTCACCGTTAAGCCTTCTGGAGGTGTCGTGGGCTCAAATTAACAAAATATCTGGGATGGAGGGTGCCCGCTTGAAAACCCCAATGACATATCTGCTCTCAACCCAAGTCCATTCAAAAAAAAAAAAGTATTTTGAAGTGCTCATCTTGAAATATGGCATAATGGATATTATAACATCCTATCCTGTGTATATTGAAAAAATTGCAAGACACTTTTGGCAGCAGATATGATTATTGTAGGCATAATAAACAGTAGCATCTGTTAAAAGTAAAATTGTATTGATAAATTAAGTTTGACTAAGGGTTACACTCAAAACTGGGGCTGGAACAGGAACGTTAAGTTGGTGAATGCTTGTCTAAGGTCTCTATAGGACACACAAGATAATAATAATAATAATAATACATTTAATTTATAGGCGCCTTTCTAGACACCCAAGGTCACCGTACATGGCATAGAAAATTAAACAATGCATACAAGTATATACAAAAAAGGCACAATATAACATTTAACATAAGATAGATAAAAGTTATTGAGGAAGGGAACATCAATATATAAATAAATATATATATATACAAATATACCTACATATATATATATATATATACATACACATATACAGTATATACATACATACATAAAATTTAAAGTCAAAGATAACAAGCTAGGGGTAGGCTAAGGAAAACAAGTGGGTTTTGAGGCGGGATTTAAAAATGTTGATGGAGTCAGAGTTCCTAATCACAGGGGGAAGGGAATTCCAGAGAGTGGGAGCAGCAGCACTAAACGCTCTGTCCCCCATGGAACTGAGTCTGGTTTTTCGGGTAGTGAGGAGACCAGTCTCAGAGGAGCGGAGGGTACGAGAAGGCGTGTAGGGTTGGAGGAGGTCAGAGAGGTAGGAAGGGGCAAGTCCATGGAGAGATTTATAGGTGAGAAGTAAAATTTTAA
>JAVQIZ010107324.1:0-18032 GCA_036023535.2 Galaxias brevipinnis
GCCTCATGTGGCGAGAGTATGCAGGCAGTTCCTGGAGGATGAAGGAATTGATACCATTGACTGGCCCCCACGCTCGCCTGACCTAAATTCAATAGAACACCTCTGGGACATTATGTTTCGGTAAATTCGACGACGCCAGGTTGCACCTCAGACTGTCCAGGAGCTCAGTGATGCCCTGGTCCAGATCTGGGTGGAGATACCCCAGGACACCATTCGTAGTCTCATTAGGAGCATGCCCTGACATTGTCAGGCATGCATACAAGCACCTGGGGGCAATACACAGTACTGAGTACCATTTTGAGTTGCTGCAATGGTATTTCAGCAAAATGGACTAGCCTGCTGCATAATTTTTTCACTTAGGTTGATAATTTTCATTTCCATCAAACGAGGTGGCATCCGTTCGTTCCTAACACATTACCCAGTCCATATCAGTATAGATATCCAGCATGATTTTTTTTCACATTGAGATCTGATGTGTTTTCAAAGTGTTCCTTTAATTTTTTTGAGCTGTGGGTATAATGATGGCTTTAGCTGTATTTCAAAATATTAGTAACGATGAAAAAGATCTCTTGAGTATCTCAACGAAATTCAAAGTGTACAACATTTATTCCCATCTCAAACTGGGCTAGAAGTCTGCCACTACGTGAATAGCAAAGACGGTGTTGCAGCCAACACAATGGCATTTGAGGACAACAGTTGCTACAGCAGTAAACCAAACCAGTTAAAAAGAGAGGTGAGAGGTGACTCTGAGTTGGTCGTTAGCCCCCTTCGCTAATGCAGCGCACACAACTTAAAGTGACTATTAGAGCACCCACTTTGGTTTAAAGACAGACAAAATGGCTCCTGTTTATTTGGAACACTCTCCCCTCTGGACAATTTCCAGCGAAAAACACAAGCCATAATGAAGAGCCAGGGATGGTCCCTCGCTGCACGAGTGGCTCAGAGACGGGGGGAAAGGCTGAAAGAGAAGAGAAGGCAATAAAAAAGAAGAGAGCGTTGAGGGGGAGGGGAGCATTGTGACCATACACACAGGTGGGCAGGGGCTGAGTGGGCCAGCATGGCTGGGATGAAAGCGGAGTGGGGGATGACAAGGAAAAAAGCCAGCACAAATGAGTCACACAGGGGGGACAAAATAGCTGGCAGACTGCTCCTCTCTCAGAATGGTGTGGTTTCAAAGACGTCCCTCCTGCCTTCTTTTTAATCTCACCATTCATTCCCTTAGCATGAAAAAAGGCCTCCGGGAGTCAAAGGCACAGTTAAGAGTGGTGACTTAGAGACTAGGTTCTTTAACCAACAACAGATGGGACAGAGACATGAGCAGGGCTCCTAAGGCTGGTGAACGAACAGTGCTTGTGATTTCTTTCGGCTCTCGGTAGGACACGTCGAGTAGGCTCTATTATTTTGCAACCTGCTGTAGCGAATAAATGCCGTTAAAGATTTAGAGTGGAAAGTATAATGGGCGGCATTGAAAGAGGAAAACATCATATAACGCTGTGCAGAGCCTGCATTAAATAACTTCTCAAACACTCTTTTTAAAATGTTTTTATCCATCCAGCATTTGAAAGAAACCCGCACACTTTTGTTGACACTAAAATGTGAGCTGGGTGTGAAATACTTGTCCAAGTATTTCAATGGACAAGAATTCTGAGCACTGTAGACTCATCATAGACATCAATGTCCTCCGTAAACTGTGAGCACATGGCAGAGAGGGGCTGAGTGTCGTATTTCAGGCCAGGACGTTACCTGTTGGAGAACCGGCTCCCAGTCCAGTGCTCTAGGAAGACGTTGGATTTCTGTCAGCCTGAAGCCTAGGTCATCTTTAAGCTGCAAAACAGGTTCCACAGTTGCGGTCCTAAATGCCTCCCGTTCCTTCTCTAGGACTGGACCTAACACACATTGGCATGGCACTCAAGCAAATGGGGAAGAGAGTGATACTCTTAGCCGAGAACTAAGGCAGTGTATGCTATTAATAGCCTACCACAATCAAGCAGGGAGAAGATGCCCGAGTCAGTTGTCCTACCAGGCCTGATCTGCCCTAGAAAAGCCTGCAGATCACTTTCAGCGTTCTCCCTAGAAGAAGAGTTAAGATAATTGCATTAGATGCACAACTCCAAACCATTAGCATGTACAGTAGTTGTATTTGTCTCCTATATGACGAAAAAATAGCTATTGGGGGAAAAAAAACACTGTTTATTTGTCTTTATCTCTTGACTATATCTCAAAGTTGCTAATGAATTGCTGTGGTATCTTCGGCTGGGCAGTAGCATCAGAAGCCTCCACAGTCTTCAGACCAGGCTCATTACTGGGGCCCACGCTTGTGTACACCATTAACCTTGGACGGCTCTGACACAGTCATTACCCGGCCAACAGGCTGCAGCCCCAAAGCTAGAGCTGCCCTTCTCACTTCCCGACGCATGACGCCACCAGGGCCAAGAGCCCTATAACACAGCCCTATAACTCGCTCTCACCATGCAGCCAAGAGGGTCACGGTCCCTTTCCTGTCCTCTCTTCCATCCCTTTCTTTCTCTTTCTATTTAGGAAAGTAAAGTGTCTCAAATCTAGAATAGTGCAGGGGCTTGTTTCATCCTCTTCCACTTTCTCCTGCTCTCAGTCTCTCCGTTTTTTTTCTCCTTCATGGGGTTGCCATTTTCTGTCAGTGCAGAATGGGGCTTAAGTAGACAGGGTGGGTGGTGCAATGGCAGTTAGGGGTAATGGCTGTGATGGAGGCTCTTACTCAGCCTGGGCCAGGCGGCTGTACTCTCTGCTCCACACCTGTCTGTGCTGCCTTAGTAGGGTGCTTTCTCTGCTTGCCTTGGCTGCAAACAGAGTCTTCTGAACCTGCAAGACAAGACCTGGATCAGAACCTGGTTAAGCACATGAAAAGACACTGTAGCATTGAATCATGTCATTATGTAAAGGAAAAGCATAAAATAGAACAGGTGCTTTGCATTTACTATGTGTGAGGCAGTGGATCTTTGCAGCTTTTTAATATTGTTAAAAAAATAACAACAAAAGTAAACATTTATTATTATTATTACTACTATCTTAGATAAATTGACTATTCCATATAAAAAAACTGACTTTATTTGTCCGTTAAGTGCAATCGATATGTGATTCTTTCTTTGATAAACAGATAATGTAAGGAAAATCATGCAAAAACATGATGTCTGTTTAGACACATGAAGGACAAATAACTGTCAAACTGATATATCCAGGTGGAACATGCAAAACAGAAATGAGGCGTGTTTCCAGGGGGGATAGACGGAGGGGAGAAAGTCCTAATCTTCCCCCAATGTATTTATGCCTTTATCACGGTGGAAGAGCAGGGGGAAATATTTTTCTCTCCCATTAGTGCAGCACTCCATTGTTCTGTCTCAGTGCTTTTAAGAGCAGGTTATTGGTTTAGATAATTGTACAATGGAACTCTCTATTAAATAGCAATCATCCTAAAAACAAGCAATTTTCTACGTTCCCCTAAGATGATCAAAAAAACTCGACAGGATTAAATATGAAACATGACGGATGTATAAAAATGTATAAGTAAGATGTATAAAGGCACAAAACAGAATTGATATAATATACAATTATTGATATAATACAAATAATATATGTATAATATAATATTTATATTTAATAATTTACAACATATCATCGTAAGAACAGTAATATAACAAAATGGCAGAGTGCAATTAAAATTATTCCTCCATCTTCTATCTAGTATACACTGCTACTATAAACACCCAAAAAAAGATGCAAAAAAAGTGTGTGTGTGTGTGTGTGTGTCCTGTCCTCACTGTGCCTTGTTGACTAACCAATATCATCAAGGACCAACAAACAAAGATGTATGTTTCATTCTAAAACCAAACATTCCCATTCTCCTACCAGGAAGCTAATCTGATCTCAAGCCTGCAGCAACTCACAGCCATTTATTTCCCCTCTATCACCGCTGGGAGAGGCACACCTGCCTTGCAGCAGAGCCCTCGTATGCAAACACAGACAGCCTTATCTGGTCCATGCAGAGAGCTGTATTGGAAGAAGCCATGGGCAACCGTAATGAGACACTAAAAATCTCCTGCCACAGTTTACCAATTAAAACACTGTAGGTCTACAAGCCTAATCCCTATCGCCCCCAGGGTTAACTCCTCACTCTGCTAGGATGCAGGCGGACGGGAGACTGTGAACTTCAAACAGCTTTATGGTTGATCCTCCAGCAGCCTCATGAATATTCAAACTGCCAATACTATCCTTTATGGCACTGATATCCCTGTCCTCTTTAATATTTTTGGGAGCCGCAAAGATTTATGTAATACTTTGCTATTTTATATGAAACCCATCCTTTGAATCATAATTGTGTGTGTGAATGTGCATGGCCCTACAGCTGCTATCATTGGTTGTGAGT
The DNA here is from genome assembly GCA_036023535.2 of Galaxias brevipinnis. Lineage (NCBI taxonomy): Eukaryota > Metazoa > Chordata > Actinopteri > Galaxiiformes > Galaxiidae > Galaxias > Galaxias brevipinnis. The sequence continues at coordinate 4,400 of JAVQIZ010107324.1, forward strand.
GGCTTATCACTAAATGCCTAGGATATTGAGTATCAATAGGTCAGTAACTTCCCACAGATGTATCTCAGATCAAATCGACAAAGGGAAAATAAACAGACAGTATTTTATTCCTCAGTGGGTGCTGTGCATTATGCTACAAAACTGTTGCTATAAACATATAATGTTAATGCTTAATCTACCTTTTTCTTAATATGCTCAGATTCCAGACGTTTGGTCTCAACTATGGCTTTGAGTTTGTCATATTCAACCGGTTTATACTTTGAGCTCCCAAGTCCATCCTTCATTCGAAGAGTCAGTTTTTCTGCATGGATAAAAACAAGAATTAAAATGAGACTAAATGTATGCTTTAGTTAGAATGGAACCTTCAGTGAGCTGTCCACCCCTTGTGATTTCTGTGGTTGGCTCATGCTGATAATAAACAGGAATGGCCACAGACCAAAAGCACATCTTGTGCACTCTAAACTGAAGGACTGTATTGTGTGTGGGTTGGTCATGGGGCACCTATAGCATGGGGCAGCTGAGTGGAACAGGAGCCCAAATAGTCACGTCAGTCCGTTTCTGAGTACTTCAGCTGTGACTCTCAATGACAGGTGAATAAACTCAGGCAATTTCGCCTTTGACAACCGGATCAAAGTCCTGGCTGTGCTAGAATTCGGTATATTTTTTCTTGGCCCAACAAGAGCTTCAGGTCAAATCCACTTAAAAGTGTAATGGATAGAGAGGTCAGTGAGTAACAAGCCAGCAATATTTCAGATCCAATTGAAACTGACTTACCCAGATCTTCGGACCGGGAGCTGGTGATGAAGGCAGGCAGATCTTTTCCACTCATAACCGCACATCTGTTGATGCATGCAGTCCTTTTTATTTTCAGGTTTTATTTTTATTTTAACCAAAGGTGTATTTGCTACCTGGAGGCAGAAACTTGAAAACGTCAATGAATATATAAATAGACAATCTTTTAAAGGGCACCCGAGAGGTTATGATATAACCTCTACACATTTCTGTATAGCTGCTTTAATCAGCTTATTCCAAGGATTAAAACTACATTAAAAAAGGTACAAGAAGAGATAACTACTGTTACACAATGTCCCCTAAAATAGTACATTCACCATTCAAGGGTGAGATTGCTGTATCTCCTTTAAAGTTTTTATGCACAGTAAAAAATGGGGATTTATGCACGGTAAAAAATGGGGACCTAACACAGGTGAATACCATTTGAACCATCATCTTCATCATCACCCCTCCATCCCCATTCAAAGTTGCATTGCACACTCTTCCCATGTCCTTAATAGCCGTGGTTAATTTATCATGCACGGAATAGGTGCAATAAGAGCAATTTGGAAGAATAATTTTCTGTACATTTGCATTATCTCAATGGATGTTCAAATCCCCTCTCTCCGGTCCACATTATATTAAAAGGTCTCTCAACTAGGCTATAGGCAGCTGCGGAGTCGGACTATATAAGAGCTTTATTTATTGGGCTTACCTATACTTCATGTATACTACTGGCAATCGTATCTACCTTCACCACATCCGGACATGGCTACAGATTCAAAATAATGAATTCATGGATATGTCACCAACAGTCATCAACATCATGGACAAGAATATTTGAAATCCAAAAACTAGGGTCTAGGCTAGGGTATCATATACAATATGGTACCTGTAAGATTTTGATATGGGATACCCAACAACATTTCTATGGCCTAATCTAATGCAACATTATTGCTAGTCTTCAGCTCAACCTTGTCAAATTAACACAACAACAAAATTATGAAACTTTCGATGATTAAAGTAGATGTCTATGTGAGAAGTTGGTAGTGTAAACAAATTAGTTTGGGTTACTAATATTAGCAAATCCAAAGTAACGAAGTCCCTTTAAAATTAAAAACATCTGATCAGACAACATTACCGACATCCTACCTTGTGGTCTCTCCGCATACATGATGTAGGCTGTTTGGTTGACACAATTTGTAACCAAGGAAACTACTTTCCTTTTTACCATTGGCCAATCACACAATGTAAGTCACCCGAAACGCCCTCTTTTCCAAACTGACCCAATGAAGAGTAGGAGTGGGACCTGCAAACCTACAATCTGTTGACGTCACGTCATGCATGCTCGTATTCCTTCGGAGTGGAAGAAAGCAAGGAAAAGGTCTTATTTTTCCCGGCTATGGAGGCGAGTTTCACTGTTCCACATGTATGGGACTAAACGACCGGACTTGTAGAGGTGCGACTACACCCATGAAGTTTTATCTTCCAATGTGGATCCGTGCCCAAACACATTGAGCACAAAAACAACCCTCGTAAGGTACTGACTTGTTTTATTGTTCTTTCTCCCTTTAACTTACCAAAAACTATAGCATCGGAACGCAATAACATAAATAACTACAAATATGCATTTAAAGTCCTTCAAAACGGTTTTTAAAAGTGTTACAACTATAAAGGAGATTGTTATGGCATGCTTTTGTTACAGGAGAGCCTGCAATGTAGCGGGAAATGATCTTTGTGGCACTAATCTTTTTCTTTTTATCGACTCCTCGCCACCTCTTGAGACATGATAAAGATCTATGAATTAAGTTTTGTGCACATTAAGCGTTCCATTGTAAACTTGTATCATATCTGTTTCGATTTGGCGTTAAACAGGAATTGTGGAGTGTATCAAAACATTTGGCAGTTATTTTTGCCACAACGTTATAGGAGCGTTATACATAGGCAGGTGAACGGTGTGAGAATCTCAGGAATGCGAGGAGCTAGAGATGGGCGGAGATTCAAGCTCTTACCACTACACTTTTCAAAAAGGCTTAATTTTTGTCACGTTCACTTTATTCACTTGGACAAATCATACGATTAAGTGTTTTCAAGGTCATGTGCATTTTAACAGCATGGCCGGTTGTTGTACTCAATCTGCATGACAATAACTTTAGGATCTATCAAACACTAGCTTGCCACCTTATTTTCGGTAAATTAGACGTTGAAAGAGCCGAATCGATGGGAATTGCACGATTTGTGAATTCTGAAGACTATTAGCCCTAGTGCCATATAGCGGTGTGTGTGTGTGTGTGTGTGTGTGTGTGTGTGTGTGTGTAAGTGATTCATATGATTCATATTAACCCGTTAGGCCAAATGTAATATTTCATGTTGTCTAGAAATACTGTCTTGATTACAAACACTACGCATAATATTCAGATTTTATGACAGAAGTGTGCATCAAATCACTTTAATGTCTCTCTCTGACTCTGACCCTTGATGTTGAAAAAGCATGACGTTCATCCTCATTCAGCTCACAAAACAACTGCATGTGCCCATTGAATAAATTAAATGTAATGTAAAAAACAAAACATTAGGTTTTCACAAGTCATCTCCTTGAATATGTTTTAATTTATCTGCTTTTATTAATGGCAAGAATTGAGATGAACTTATACGTTCATCTTTTTATAATCCTGTTGTTCTTCAACTCTCAATGTCAACATATGATACAGATAATGATATATGATGCCTATTGTAATTGCAGGAGTTAACAGAACCAATCACATAAAATAGGGCATATCAACATGTGGTAGCAACTGTGTGACCCAGTGCTCTTGGCAGATTAAATTTAACAGAAGCTGACATCAGTTGAGTCATTCAGCAGTTCTTGGAGGCCCCTCCTCATTTAATTATTTCCTCACAATTCTGCCCTTACAATGGCATGTCAAGGCTTTAGGCCCTCACCCTATGTTACACATCAGAGTTGATCTTTTTCAAGAGTTGCAGAGCTTTAGTTATATATTTTTAGCTGTAGATGCCTTTGTTAAAATATGTGCAATCATACAATAGGATCCATTTTATTTGATTCATAGATCAGGGAAGTTGCCAATACAATACAGTGATTGTGCAGCTTTTACATAGTTGTTGACTATATGTTATTTTTTTTGGTCTTTGTCTTCTCTTTACCAAGCTTTGGATATATACATTTGTTGTTCATCCAGTATATTGCCAGAAACTTACTCAGATTGAAGCATCTCACACATATTCATATTGACAATTCTGACAAAATCACTTAGGCCCGGTTTCCCGTACAGGGATTAAGCCATGTCCTAGACTAAAAAACCTTTTCAATGGAGAATCTTCATTGACAGTGAGATTTAGTCTAGAACTAGGCTTAATCCCTGTACGGGAAACCGGGCCATAATGTTGAATGAGTGAATTAAGCCTGTTATCATAATTTGTGTAGGCCTTAATCAAGTCATACATTTTACATTATTTGGGATCTCGAATGCTATTCAAAGTCAACAAATTAAAGGTATTGAAAATAAGTAATGAGTTGCTATTTGAGACCATCATTGCAGTGTCTCTCTTGCTTCTTTACTGAATAATCTTTCCAAGAATGGGCACCAGACAGTGAAAAGCTTTTAAGTCTTTGAAGCTTTTTCCATACAATTCCTCCCCCTTAGCTTCTTTCCATCCCACATTTACATGCCACAACCACAAGTTGTAGACCAGGGGAATTCCACTGTGAGCTTGTAATATCTATAACTTTGTTTTTATCACTTGGCTAGAATACGCTTTGAAGGAATATGAAAATCGTCATTAATTCTGTAGTGTCCAAAAGAAGATGTACTACTAATACTCAGTAGAGTGTAGGCTCAATACTTGTTGTTTACCTTTGAATTATACTGTATTTCTTAGTTCTGCTTTAGACCATTTTAGTTATTAAATCAATTTAGTTTTTTCTTTTTAAATAGAATGCCAGATCAAACTAGTTAAAGAACCATACTTCATATGCGGAGTGCAATTCAGCCATGTAACAAGCTATGGCGTTAAGGCTGGCATGTGCTGCTGTGTTTTGGGCTGTTCTCACTGGATATGTAGATACATTCCTGAAAGAGCTCCAGACCTCATGCTTTGTGTTATTCTGGGAGGCTGAAGATGATAAAGAACACAAAGCATGTCAGCGCTTTCAGAGATTAGGCACACAATAGATTTTTGTCCAGTGAAAAAGCCTGGCGTGGTTCCGACATGCTGAGTCTGAAGGATGCTCCCTCTCTAGTCTTCCTCTATGTGGCCAGCCAGAATAGTAAAGGGCTATTGCACTGTGGATTGCTTGAGATGTGGCCTCATGTTTGAATTTTTCCCCAACAGCTGCCCAGCCCTCACCTAGCTCTAAAGTTGTACCTTGACAGGGATACAGCGTCTTTCTGAATATTTCAAAAGTTCTTGTTACCTTATCTCCACATGCTATCTTTCTCTGGTTACTGTTGGTAAGAGACTGAAGGATATGCGACTGTTTACCTGTGAAGTGCACGGAATAGCAAACACATTTTCAAGAGAATTTTGCTGCAGTATATCCTGAAATGACACCGCATGATGAATAAACGTTTTTTTTACCTGATGTCATACAGTGGTAAGTAATGAGTGGCCATTTAGAGCGAAAGCGTTTTTGGAATGAATGGAACACAGCTTTTTTTATTTTCAGTTACATAGTCATCAAACAGATGACAAAGTTGTCAAGACTATGGATAGCACAACTGTCAGGTGCTGTCCCAAAGTAGTCTGCTTGGGCTTGGTTACTGGATTTGGTTAAAGGTGAAGGCATGTACCTTATGTCAAGTTCCTATATTCTAGAAGTCATGGAGGCTAATGTCAGAGGGTTATGCTGGCTCCCCCAGACTACAAGTGAAACCTGAGTCGACCTGCAGAATTTCTCTGCCTCACCTCCTACCATAACAATCAGCCTTACGGTGGAAGATTCACTTTGTAAATGTCAAGCCATTTAAAAGCCCACCATGTTGGAAAATTAACTTTGAAAAGGGGTTTGGACACTTTGAAACGGAACAAATGCAGTTAAGGCACATGACATTTCAAGTGCCATTTTATAGATCCTCTATATAATGGAGAAGCATATTTATATGCTATCAAAGCTTCCATCTTTTAGCTGAGTTAAGACATTCATCTCAAGTAAAGACTTGGAAGCTTGGCAAAGTCTGCAGCAAATGGTTGGTCGATTCATACACCTTTAACGATTGTGACATTTCCAACAGTCTCCGTGTCCCAAAAGATTTTCTTTTACTTCTCAAACGAAAACCTGAGGAGCAAAGATATATCCCAGAATAACCTGCAATTTTCTCCATGTGTGTCATGTCTGTAGAGTTGACATTTGCCAACCTGTACTGTTAATGGGATCGCTTTCTCCCTCTTTTTCAGCCGGGTATGACTTTGGCAGATCAAATGTGTCACCCTCAGGTCTTTCACTCTTACGGCAGATATTGAAAACCAATTAATGTATCTATCAGTAACGTTTAACTCGTAGACCGTCTCATGCCTTGGTCATGATTGATAAAGTGAAATGTAGATGATTTAATGTTTTGCTGAACTAACGCACTGCATTCATTATTATATTTATCTTGCGTAATAATGAAACCATCTTTAAGATAAAAAAGTTGATATGTCTCTAATTAAAGTGCCGTATTTGTTATTGTCATGCTGACACTTAGGGATACATAGTTTCTTGCAGACTGCAATTGCACCCAATGGCTTTTGTTAAAACTATTCATGCTTTTGCAGAGCTATAGCCATGCATATCCTCGATCAATTATATCACAAGACCACCAGACGGGATGTGTTTTATGTGCCCTATGGCTGTGATTTATTTTTGAATTAACGCCCTTTCTTATATACTCCACTCAACTCGGGACCACTCGCACAACAGTGCAATGTCAAGTTTTAGAAGTGCTTCTCAAGGATTTCCCAACCTAAATCTTGGTTTTTCAAGGGCAGCTTCAAGAAATTAGACCATTCTGTCTGGGATCAAATTTCCACACACACATAATGCATCATATACACTAGCCTCCTGTTGTATATTCACGCCATGTTGTTTGTATTACATTTTGTTATGTTACTGAAGCCCCAAGGTTGGTTCTAACACAAGAATTGTTGACTGACTTTACCACTAATACATACACGTAAGACCGTTATTAGAGGATAAATAAACTTTTTTTCGGTTTTGTTGGTCGTGTTTTTTTTACGACTTGATTCTTTTTGCATTTGTGTGTCTCACAGGGAAAATCTGCAGGCTGAATAGCCTATTGAGATATTCAAATCTTAGCTTGCACAGGTTATTTCTCATTCATTGTGACAGCATCATATTGGCTTGCTGTAACGCAAAATTGGAAATGGATGGCAGGGGTAAACGGAATGAAATCTGCTCCTAAACATATTGTGTTTGATTGCTTTACAACGAAGTAATTCTAGAAGCTGATTTTGTTTGTAGACATAGGCCTACAGTGCAATTTTTTTATACCAGGAGCAGAATTAAGTTTGCAGACATTAACTGTCCTTAAAGAATCTCATTGTTATACAGAATTAAAAATGTTATTCAGAATTCAAAATGTTTACAAAACAATCTGTGGTATGTATGATGGAGACGATTTAGGATGTTTTGTTATACCAGCTGTGCTCTCGTCTGTGAGAGGACTGGTGATGGAGGAGAGGGAAGGATCTTGATGCCAAAAATTGACTCCACAAAACAGACAGCTAATACCATGGTCGGAAGGTCAGCATTCTCCTTTAAACTGCAGGTTGCTGAAGGGGAGATATGAGGGGAACATTTGATATACAGACAGAGGCATATACGAATTGCTGTTATGGTAGCTAGCAGCAGTTTGCGCACGCTACGTTTTTCCACTCACCACACTGATAATACATGAGGAATTGACATCATCTCTAGAACGCCATGGATGTTATTAAAAGGCTCATTCGGTGGTTATCAGTAGCCCTTATTTGAATGGACGGCAGCTCCTCTCCTCATGACCCTTGCCTGTCCACTCTGAGGCAGTGAGTATTTAATAAGCAGCATTAATGCAAATTAGCTGTCAGGAGAGACATGGTCTGGCTTCTGTTTTATCCATCTCCCCCCTTCCGCTGGCCCTCCAGGATCCTACACTGGACTATGGCTCCCTTTCTGTAGATCAGATAGTGCCTTTTTCCTTTCCTCGCTACTTTGAAGGTTACAGAGTTGGGTACCAATTGGCTTCATGGCAATTCATATTTTTCTAATTAGTGTTGCAGTTCTTGTATAAAATATACTTTGCTATGTTTACCCATGGGAAACTGGAAATAATATCGACAAATTGTTTAGTAGTGAAAACGAGTGTGTAAATTCACTAGGAGGTTGTGTATAAATATTACTATTATGATTTAATATTGCTATTTACAGTATCCATTAGAAACAGCAAATCTCCACCAACTGTACATCGCCTATCTTAGATTTTTATGTGAGCCAATGAAATGATTCTTTTCACACATTAATGACGACGGTTTGGATTGAGTATGACTGATATGAGGCAAGCTACCATGAATGGGTTACAGATGTGTTGCTACAGTATGTGCTCTGGATGAGAGTGAAAGTGACAGGCTGTTCTCACCAACAGGAACATTAGAGGAATGGCCCTCTGGGGCCGATGGTGACACTGCTGAGATGTGATAACGTCACACAGCATTTCCCCTTGTGACGGACTGGAGGGTTGGCTGCCTGAGAAGCCTACTAGGATTGTGGTCTTTGTTTCTGAACTTTCCTGTCAATACCAGTGACAGACTATAGGTACTAGGTAGACATGAACAAAACTGATGGCATGATCGTGGTTATTGTTGGTAGGCTAACAACGAGTGCACGTTTTATAGCAAGATGGCATAAAGCCATAGAGCTACTGCTAATTGAGTCTAAAGTCAATAACTCATTGTCCCTCCTCATTCAGGGAGGTACCCTGTATCTATGGCTGGCATCCTCCTTATCTTCCAATTGACTGTAGGGAACCTACAAGCTTGCCTTATTGATAAATAGGCATCCAGATAAGTTAAGCTAATGGTATTTTAGTCAGAAGACTGTTCGGCTGCTTCTGTAATCACTCTTAAAGCAGGGAGCTAGTGAGCACGCTCCGTTATTCACCTCCAGACAGCTGCATTGTGGGAGCCAGTGCACTGCCAATAGTTGTCCTATTGTTATGCATATTGGTCTTTTACATCACATTTCCCCCAATTCCATGGTCTTGGTATTTCTTCGCTGCAGAATTTGGCACTCCTGGGATGTTTGTATTGAAATGTGATAACCACCTGATAAGGTCTAAAATGGAGGAAATGGAAGGCAACCCTTTCAGTGGATGGAACATTACTTAAACTGGATGTATTTCCTAACCACACAAAGTAATGAATAGCTAACTACTCGTCAAGACTTTTCTAAATCAATTTTTTGGGACCCCCACCATGGAAATTCTGAATTATGATTTGCTTGTTTCTCTCTTTTGCTTTGTTTTTGTTCAAATGTTTCATTCACAAATAAGCTTTTTTTGAAAAGTGCAGCAGGCATTTTAAGGTTTTTCTGCCAGGAAGCATTTTTGGTTCTGTGAACTACCGACACAGAAAGTCTTCATAGCAGAGTAGTGTATTAGAGGATCCTAATTCTATCTGACATGAAGAAGCCTGTTTGCTCTGTGCAATCCCTGAATCAGGGGGAGGGATTTACACCCAATCAGAATAATGAATGCGCCACTCTGTCCAAACATGTTGCTGATGACATGTTTAGAACTGCTGTTCCTAATGATGACAGTGCAGCAATCAACCTTCCCAGTTAGTCAAGGGAGTGTTCTTGATGGATTATTTGTGGATGAGTGATCGTAGCAGGAAGTTCTTCGTGGAATGATGGCTCACTGTGTGCCAAAATGTTTCGAAATGTGAACATGATTGGGTTGTTGGGTCATGTTCCTCTTGACCTTGTTGAATTAACCACTTTGGTATTGGTGGGCAAAGGGGTGTGTTGCACAGGCTGTTGAGTCTATAGTTTGATTGTCTTTTCCCTGTTTACCGTCCTCCAAGCCTAAACCTGTGCACACACTCAGGTTATTATTGCAACATTAGTGGAGTATGGTTCAAGGTGTCAGGCAGGCACCACATTTAAAGTATTTTCCCCCGTATACACCACTATCTGATCTTATTTAGTCCACATATCTGTCTGTTAGACCCATATTATAGCATCACCATTGCCAGAGTTAAGTCGCTCTCTCCACAATGGCCTTGTATTTGTGTTTATTGTGGGATCAATGTAGAGGGTGTGTAAGCTAAAGCTAGGTTGGGAGACATTCCTTATTTGTTGGGTGGGTCAAAAGGAGTAAACTCTTCTCAGCTGCTGAGAGCAACAGCAATTAAAACAATTAGAGGTCAAATGATAACTGTTGGATGCGCTCAAACCACATTGAGATTTTATATGATAGTTTTTGTACATTTATTAAACAAGGCAGTGTAGTTCTGTAGTCTACATGTAGTGTTTGTTTACGATCAGTACATTTTGTTTGAGCATCTCAAACTTACTCTAATAATAATCACCATTTATTTTTGCTTTCGTCAGTAGTTTCTAAGTATGTTTGGTTCATGTAATAGCTGAATTTCTGCAGCACCTCACTATGAAGTTGCAATCGAATGCTTTATTTGAATGGGTTTGAATTATAATTCTTTTCGATAGGTTTTTTAGTGTTTGTTTTTTGGGGCTGAAATATGGTATTGATCATGCTTAGTGAAGGATGAAAAGGCACACCAAACCACACATATCACTTTTTATTAAGGCAAGTCAATACTCTATTTGAAAGGAGCAATTATGCATTGTGAGTCTTTGGGGACATTAGTGCAGCCACAGAAAGCTTTGTAATGGAAGTCGCCTTCCCTGTACAAGTAAGCCCTCTATATACCACGTTAGCCCGCTAGGTCATTGTAGATAATCGTGGCATCGATCAGTATGCTTTCATGGAGGTTAATTAGGGGCTTTGTTGGATTGCCTTATTTTTCTTTAATGTGTCCAGTGCAGGGGCCAGGGACAGATTGAGGGCAGGGAGTTTTTAAGGGATGTTAAACTTGGCCCAATATACGTATAAAACAGTTATGAGCTTGTCTTGCACCTAGCTTGTAACTGTTTCTATCATGCACAATTGTGCATAGGGAAATTACAGTATATTTGGATTACCAGGCACGCTCATTTGCTAATCAAATAGAAAACTGTTCACAATGTGTGCATGGTCAAATATAAGTTGTCAATGAAACCAATTTACCTTTTACTGTGATTTCACTTGGCAAAAAAAAGGTTCTCAAGTTTGGGAGAAAAGGTGTTGGTAAGTACCATATAATCAGGCATGTTGTTATTCACAAGTCCAAATTCACATACTAGCACAGTTCCTTTTATGCAGTGAGCTTTCCAGCTCACCGTCTGAGTAATCAGCATTTGAACTGCTGGTCTGCTGAGACGCCTTGCCTCTGAAATTCAGGCTAATGTATAATTATTTCCCGGCTCAGTGTTTTTTCCCCCTGCTCGGCTTGTCTTTGTTGGATATCTGTGACCTGGTTAATTTGGGTGTCACTCAGCATTATGAAGCTGTTCCCTCCGGTTCCTTCTCTAGCCATTGCTCGACTGACACAGCGGTGTATCGCGTTGACCTGCAGACAGTCACACACTGTATCGGGTCATGTGACTACAGCTTGTGTACGGTGTAGAAATGAAAATGAGAAAATCAGGCCTAGGTCTGTGTTCGGCGGGGTGGTTGATTTGTTTCCCACGGGTTCCCCTTGGGAGGACGATGTGAGGCTCAGGTGGCTCTCAGGGGATAAACAGCCAAGGGATGAATTCATCACCTCTGGATCCCATAAAAGGAAATATCCACGCAGGGTAGTAGATATTCTAGTACCATGACAAAAAGGTGTTTAGATCCAATGGCTGAACTCTGCTGTAACAAACAAAGCCTTTGGGTTGAATCACACAACTCCACTTATTTGGTGTTTTTTTCTTTGTCCTATCTCCTTTCTTTAAATGCTTGTAAGGAGACTTGTCTGAAGGTCCAACTCCTTAAAGAATTAGGCTAGGAGAGAGGACCTTAAGAATATTTGAAAGACTGTAAGTTAGGCCTGGTCTGGTCTGGTCGGGTGTAAGAAGCAATAGAAGAGTGGCTGAGGCCATGAAGTCAGTTCACCAGACCTTGTGACCTGATTGGATGCAGTCAGGGCAGGGCGGGGTCAGGCGGATTCTTCACAGAACCTGATGACAGGGGTTCTAATGAATCAGGAAAAAAGGATTTGGCTTTCGTGAAGGCAGCTCTGGATAACACTATGGTAGCTGTTTTACTGTTTGCTGCTTATCTGGCCCTATCACAATTTCAGGTCAATCTGTGTCTACAAATAGACAAAGTAATTAATCAAAGTTAGTTGTCTGGCGTATGGGATATGACTGGACAATTGAATGCATTGATGTCTCTCTTTGTTTTGAGTCACTTCAAACTAACTCCTAAAATCTCGTCCTCCTCTCTTGGTTACTTTTTTTCTTTTGTTGTTTTAAAGAGAAAAACGAGGAGAGTGATCTTGAAGAACCAGCTTGGTCAGTGGTGTGCTAGCATGAAGGTAGTGCAGAAATATTCTGGAGAATAGTGTCATTTTCGAGCAGCTGAGACTAGAAAGCCAGGCTGAGTTAAGTAGTCCTGCCCCAGATATAATGGGGAATTTCAGAGGTAAGCTAAGATACAAATCACAATTCTCCTTTTGCTTAAGGCGGACCCAGATTTGGTTTGCTTTACTGCATATTGGTTTTACTGAGGAACTATTTTCAGTCTGCTCCACCGCTCAAGGTACAGTTTACCATACTTGCTGCAAAAGAGAGTGAGGATGCCTTTACATTGTTCTATTCCTAATGTGAGACAGTCATTTCTTCTGAATGTATGGCTTGGAAACCATGCGCCTTTATATTTTGTGTGAATTTCGGGGGGGGGGGGGGGTAATTGATAAGGTTTTAAATAAGGTTAAGGTAGCCTCTTTGTGTCATTAATAGGATAATATTTATCAAATGGATTAGGACATGTCACGCATAGAAGAGGCTGTTCCATACTGCCTTTCCAGCGACAAAGGAAGGATTTGTGTGACAGTGACAAGCTGGTAGAGCAGCATGCTTGCACTAATCTTTACTGAGCACAGGATGTCAGCTGGAACCAAAAGAAGTCTGTACTACACAGCTACTGTTCACTACTTTGACTGGGGTTCTGACAGTCTCATCTATTGCTGCTGCCCTTTTGTTTTGGATATGCCAGGCAGAGAGTTGAAGCCGCCTCCCCCGTTTCCCGTCAGTGCTCTGTTTTCTGGGGAAAAAATCTGTCTGACCTTGACACACACATTTGTGTGTAACAATTAGGAAAACATTTAGTTTAGCCAGATATAAAAAAAGTAGGCTGTCTGCCTGGAGAAGAAACGCAAGTGGGACCCTGGTGAATGAATGAGCAGGAAAGGAATTTAAAAGAGGGGGGGGGGTTACCACATAAAATATGATCCTGTGACTAGCATGCCAGTAGTGAAAACATCTCGTGGCCACGCAATACCCTGCACATGATAGGCTCAGCCACCTTGAAATACTTGTGCTGCTGTGGTGACAGCATCCCAGAATACCTCAGGGTTACTTTTCGGTCGAATGTCTGGGGGACCTCCCACGTGCCTCATGGGTAGCCTGGCTTGTGTCCCTCCTGATTCTGTGTCTCCACTGTAAACGGCCTACCACGCCACTGACAGGCTGTCAGCTTGAGCTAATAGTGGGGGGGTGTGTGTGTGTGTATGTGTGTGTGTGTGTGTGTGTGTGTGTGTG
>JAVQIZ010107348.1:0-17715 GCA_036023535.2 Galaxias brevipinnis
CATACAAACACTAAATACACGTGCACAAACACACACACAAACACACACACAAATAAACACACAAACACTCTTGCCAAAACAAACACCAAATATACTTGCACAAACACACACACACACACACTCACACAAACACACACACAAAATAGAACATTACACTAGATAATTAATAAGGGAGTCATTCATTTGGAGTGATAGTTACCGATGTGAACAACCTTTAATAGTTATAGTTATACAACGCTGACTCTATTGCTGTAACCACATAGGAGAACTTCGGTGGTGCTTCCATCATAGTGCCGGACCTGGAAGGGGTGCTCCATCTCAAAGAAGATGGTAAGAAGTCCTGGAAACAAAAGCTTTTCCTGCTTCGGGCTTCAGGAATTTATTATGCACCCAAAGGGAAAAGCAAGGTCAGTAAGTCAAAGGTCAAAGGTTAAACCTCCTGAACATGAAATGTTCGTTCAATATTTAGTCTACAGCATTTTCCTATCTTCATAGAGATCTTTCAGATTGCTCAAAATACAATTATTTCCTACCTAATAAAACAGAAACCAGTAAAAACTCTAAAAGATCTTCTAATGTGATATTTTCCCTACAGACATCTCGTGATCTAGTATGTTTTGTCCAGTTTGAGAATGTAAATGTTTACAACGGCAAAGACTTTAAAAACAAATTCAAAGCACCAACTGACTTTTGCTTTGTTCTAAAGGTAAGTTTAAAACGTTTTTCTTTTTTTAAAATGTTACTGTCTGAATAAAAAATGTGGTCAAAGCTGTAGACCAACTTCCATATTGGAATTTAAGTTAAATATTGTATGTGAGAACTTCCCTAAATTTTTTTTATAATAATAGCTTAATAATAGTCAGTGTTTTATAACACAAGGACATCTGCTGTCTTAAAGTTGTCTCCAGTGTATACTAATATGTCTATTTTGCCTATAATTTTAAGATTGTCTGCGTGACATGCCAACTATTTGATAAATGTGTGTACCTCCATAGTTAAAAGATATGCAGGTCTATAATCTTCCCCTTTTCTGACAATAATGAACCTTAAACCGACTGCTCAAGATATGTAATATGTAAATATGTCAAATTACAGCCATGTTTATCTTGAGAATGTTAAAGACGATTAAAATCACCTAATAAAAAGTATGCGTTATGGGGCACAATACACTTACATTACATTAACCTGTTCTCAAATTATTGAAGTGACGATAATGACCAATCTTGATACATTTGAAAATATCTGTCTGTGTGTCCGAATGAGACTCAGTATGCTTTCATGAGCTTCCCTCTCTTCGACCAAGTGTGCCTGACTGATAAAAGAAAAAAGAGAACTGAATTTGACAGTGATTGAAAGTTTTTAAGGACCTGAAACCACTCTTTCCTCCCTGCTCTTCTCTTCTTGGAAACGCTTGAATCAGTAACAGCTATTTGTCTAGGCGTTGGAGATCAAAGCTAAAATAGTTTGGAGAAGCAAGGCGACAGAATTAACTTTCACTGAAGTACAGACTGCTCAGTACTGAAGTGGTGTTACCTAGTCAGGGATGAGGAAATATGAAAATGCAAGAGCACAAATGAAACCTAGGAAAATAACTTTCACAGGCTGTCTTATATCTGCACTATTGCCATAAGGAGACTCAGTGATCATAATGGAGTCAGCAATTTTACAAACTACTCAGTTTTATAACATATTAATAACCATTTCACTTCTACGCAAAAACTACAGATAGATTGCTTGCACAGTGAAAACAACGTGTTTTTAGTTGGTCACTCATCATGCTTGTTGGTAGTAAAAAAAAACAAAAAAAAAACATTCTACTCCAAATCGTATGTAAAAACAATTACTTAGGTACTTTTGTGTACAATTGACATTCAGACAGCTCCTTTCAATGTCTCTCTGATGTTGGTGTAGGGGAGGAGACGTTTTCATACTGTAGCCTGCATGATGCACACAGTGCATCTGTGAACATGTAAAGGGGTGAGAAGAAAGATGGGAAGTTAGAGATACTCCTTTAAGACAAGGCAATACAGCTGATTTTATATGATGCAACCATACACTTTCCTATAGATTACAAGTTGTAGAACAGTGAATCGTCGTAGAATAATTCACAATGCCGTTTATCTGAATCTATTAAAGTTCAAAGTATACGACATGACTGTAGATTTACAGTGCCCCCTTGGGGAAAGTTTGATAATTTTAGGCTCACTTGATAGTAACCCTAAGGACCAAGTAGGGGTATTGTTTACTGTAATGTATAATGCATAATAATGTTGTCATTAACTTACATAACTGGAAAAAAAGGATATATACATCTACCAGCTTAACTTCCGTCTTTATCTACCGGGTGGGATTTCATTTGATTTTCCTCTGATTCCTTCTTACAGCACCCTCAGATCCAGAAGGAGTCTCAGTACATCAAGTACCTGTGCTGTGATGATGCTTGGACCATGACCCTCTGGCTGACAGGCATACGGATAGCAAAGGTCAGCTCATACCCTCAATCAATGTTTCACATCCTTACCTCACGCCAACAGTGAAATGTATTACACTTTATTCAGCTCCGCTCTACTGTTCTGTATTCTAGGTTTTTTTTGTCAATATACAGAATTTTTCAAACACAGAAGCCAGAGTGAATATTTTAACGACACAGTTTTGGGTCTTTTTAGTACGGGGTGGCCCTCCATGAAAACTACAAGACAGCATTGAAGAAAGCAGCTGGGAACTCTGTCTGGTCAAACCGCACCACTCCGTCGGAAACCACTCCATCCAATTCAGGTCCTGCAACCCCTCCCACAGGCACCAAAGATATCACCAAACACACTCTGCTTGTACAGACGACTTCAGTGATGATGTGACTGGAAGTCTATAGACAGTATTTCACATGTGGCCTTATTTGAAAAGGTGAAGAAAAGAAAAGGGTATTCAATTCACGTTCTTCCGTCTTCTCCCCTTCTCTTTTGTAGCCAGGCAAACCAGTCAAGCCAACGGTCATGCTTCGCAGTTTCATCCAGGACCTGTGGCTAAGGTATTAACACAACATGTAGCTAGCTCACTTCCATCCTTTCTAAGAAAACATCCCATACCAGTTCATCAATGAACTTCTACTCTTAGTCTGCTGCACTCTGCAGATAAGAAGATATACAGTATATTGAGGATGGAATCAGAACCAAAGTTTACATGTCTCAAATAATCCCTGGGTTTATCCTTGTTTCCTTAGGATCTGGACTCCTCCCTACCACCACCCCCACCACCCAGTGGAATGTTCCCACCACCCCCACCGGATCCAGCACTGCCTCCGCCTCCCTCTCCACCTCCTATGCCTACCAAGAAAAGTATACGTGCCCCCAATGCTCCTGTAAGGCAGCAGCCAAACAATTTCCCCCTGCCTCCTCCACCCATGGACAACCTCCCTCCACCTCCTCCACCCTTACACCCAGACGACACCTCCGATGCCCCTCCAGACTTCCTCCCACCCCCTCCTCCAGCGCAGGGCTTCGGATCTTCACCACCTCCGCCCCCTCCACCACACCCTGGGTTTGGAAATCAGGATACCTCTCTGCCTCCTCCACCTCCAGACCCTGGCTTCTTCCCCCCACCACCCCCTCCACCCTCCAAGTCCTTTGCAGGAGCCGGGGGGCCCGCTCCACCTCCGCCGCCTCCCCCACCTCCACCCCAACAAAACGCTACAGGGTTACATTCAACCCCCTCAGTGAAAAGCAGGCCCCCTGCTCCTCCAAAGAGGACCACGCCCGTAAACCCGATGGCTGGAGGGGGCGACTTCATGTCAGAACTGCAGAAAGCCATGAACAAGAAACGTGGGAACCAGTAGTCATGGCAGGGAAGTGCACTACTTGAACTTGCTGGACAAGCTTGTTTGGCCAATGAAATTCTTTTCACTTGTTAAGAGATTTGAAAGCAGTCAACTCATGGCTCTTAAACAGTGCAGGTATTGCAGTAATACCTGTTTGAATCAGGTGAGGGGCTCTTTAATATCAATATCAAAAATATTTACTGAAGTACCCACAACATACATGTAAATGGAGACAAAATGGAAAGACAAAAAGGCAACATTGTCTTAGGATATTGAGGAATAAAAAAAAACGTTAATGCTTGAATTACATTTGTGTAGAAATCTGTTTGTAGCATTTACACATGATTTAATTGTACTCATAGGGCATGACTTTAAGAGCAACTGCGGTACTTTCCAACAAACATAGATGGGGCATGTAGGTTTTTTGACGGATGCAAATGAGACATGGCCCGCAAAAAGGATGGCATCCTTTTACTCTGTGGAGTATTTTATTGTAAATACATTGTCGTGTTTTGTTCAAGTGTTGTTTGTAGATACTGTAAAAATATGCAAACAAGATAGATAACAAGACCAGACATAAAAAATAAGCTTTTTAATAACAGCCATACTGTTCGTATTTACCATCATGGAATTTCTGTGTCAGAAAGATTCCTTCCCATCCTGTCCTGCATGAAAATCTTAATGTTCGTGTTATTGTGCAATTTGTTTTGGTGTGAGGTAACAAATACATTCAAAATGTTTATAAAACTAAGAATGTAGAATAATAAGAATGACGTGGTCCATTTCCTCCAGCAATATACCAAGCAGCCATTGGCTGATTGTAGCACATGGCATATGACACCTACCATACATAGAGTCACCCCCCACACAATGCCCTTTCCCAACCAATGATAGTCTCCCACATTTATAATTCAGAACTATGTTCCAAAGATGGAGCAAATGGATGGAGATTTTTGATTGTGCTACTCTGGAACATAGCTATGTTTGGTAAAGGAAATAACACATCATTTACTTTGTACACATCACATCATCAATGCATTCTTTTAAAATGACCAAGGATCCAATACAATCCGAAATGTATACAGACAAAACTGTTTCCAGAAGAAATCAGCAATCTGTCAAATCCCCCTCGAATTATATGTCAGGAGGCAAATAAGACTAAGAAATTACATCAGCTGTAGAATTTGTGTGGATTTCATTTTGTTAAATATAAATATAAATTGGAATACTATTTTCTCAAAATAGAAAGTCATTATGACCTTGTTGTTTTAGTCCAATGCATGGTCCAATACTAACGTTAGGTAACGTTAGTATAACGTTGCAGTCTCAGACACAAGCTTACATATTTTTACTTGCTCTTCTTGTGACCGTTCTTTAACGTCCAGTTTCTTGTCAAAGAGCTGTCCATTAGGAGGAGCAGCTGACCCTTAACTCACGAGCCCATGATGGGGGCCTTGCAGCATACCCCGCCTTCTCGGCAGTCTCTTGTGTAAGGTATGGCATAGACAGAGTATGATGAAGCAGCTCCACCTGGAGGACAGAATGAACATTAACACTCAGTTCCCTTGGCTAAAATCAGAGAAATGGGTGATGTCTTATTTTTGTTATTGTTTATGGATTATACATATGGTTGAGTAATGATCTGTTGGGATAATATGTAAAAACAAATACCTTTTTGTAGATCAAAATCTGTCAAAGTAACCTTGAGGCTCCAAACAGTAGTAAAAATAGATTCACCAAATACCTCAGAGAAATCATTCATCTCAGCGTTCCTTATTGATGACTCTGCCATCCAGTTCCTCAGCACATATCTTGGGTTTACACCTGTGGGACGTGGAAAAGAGAATTGTAAAAGAGCTGTGTTTTGTTCTTTCAAGTTAAAATAACAAAAACATAGAGTATACTCCAAACTATAATTCATTCAACTTTTGGAATCCTTCAATGACTCAGACATAAAAAAAAACCATACTTTTCATCCTGTCTTGACGATCCTTGTCATCATGACCTTCTTGGCTGAATATAAAATGAAATCATACGTTAAAATAAACTTTCTGTCAAATATGTGGGCCCATTGAACTTAATTACCTTACCTGCCGAGCCGTAGCAGATACATGGTGAACCAATGAGAGAAAAGCTCATGGGAGGCGAGGTCTTCAATAGCCCACGACCCCTAAAACAGTACAGTGATAAATACAGATAAATAAAAAAGATTCTAGGTATATTTTAAACAGACACATTTTACTGAGCTGTCAAAATCCTATGTGTCTGTTGGAATTCCTATTGTAACACCTAAACCCATTAAAAAGGTTAATTAGCTAACAGACCATGCAGGAGGTTATGCATTTTTACTGTGTGAGACCTGTGGGAAATCCCCGTCCTGAAGATGCTGGACTGAGGTTTCACTGAGCTGTCTAAATGTCATTGTGAAGTCAGCACCTGTCTCCTCCATCAGCTGAGACCACACAGAGACAGAAATATGCAAGATCGATCACAATGACAAGGTAAAGACCAAACAAGAAAAGTAATAATGGTGATATATCATCTTAGAATGAAACACATATAGATTCTAGTATATTATATAGTAATTTCAACTATATACCTATAAAACTTAAAAAAATACTTATAAAACCTTGAGGCAATATATAACCTTTAAAGCATACATATACCAAATATTTCACTTGCCTTGAGAAGAAAAGCAATGAGATATCCATCATCCTCTTCCCCAAGCAATCCTAACTTTGCTTTGAACAACTGATGAAACCTGAAAGCCATGCACAAGTCATACAGTAGGTTAACATTAAAAGGGCACAGAGAATACACTGTACACTATTATGAAATAGATTTTTAGATCTAGATATATAAGTTGAAAGCCACCCACACAGCTGCTTACCTTGTCTGATAAGTATCAGCATACCCTTTCAGGACGCGTTTAGCCCTAAACAGAGAAGAGGATCTATCAATGTACTAACCATAGAGATAGCACACAATTGTTCTCTATCTCTATGGTCACAACAGTGACACAGTTTCTTCTCTAAAAATCTTTCAGTAAGAATAGCCTTACCCTTGCTGCTGTTTGAGGGACATCACTGGGCTAAGGGCTTCCAGTAACTTCTCCATATTAAACAGCCCGACGTTAGCTTGGCTTCCAATACTGTACCTCCCCTCATCATCAGATGTGTTCGGCACAAACTCTGAATAAATTAATAGAAAGGTTATCTTTATGATATCAAGTAGTGGAAAACAATAGGTCAAATAAGTGAAAATCAATCCTTTTACGTGGGAATGCATTCATACTTGGGTTATAGGACTCCATAAATCCAAACGGTCCATAGTCAATAGTGATTGACAAGAGACTGAAGTTGTCCGTGTTACACACTCCTGTCGAAGGGACAAGATACTGGAAATCATTATAAGTGTGGTTGGAAACACACAAGTGAGTCTAAAGTGCACAATAACCAAGTGTGTTACAGTAGGTTGTTTTTTGCCTTTACCATGTGCGAAGCCAATAGACATCCAATGAGCTATCATATTAGCTGTTTCATTAACAACCTTGGAATAAAATATCTGGGAATACATGAAATGAAAGAAATGGAATTAGGGATGCACCGATTGTGACATTCTGGGCCAATATCGATACCCTGTTGTCGATAGTGGATGCTGATACCAATGTTTTAATATTTTTTTATTACGCCTTTGTGCCAGGGAAACAAAGAAATCTTCATTATAAGAAGATAACGAAATTGTTTTACAGTAATTCGGTCATTTGAGCACGAATTCAATCATACAACTTTAATGCGACACAATAGACAAAACTAGGTCACTGCCATCGGTCGTGTCATCCTATTTGGCGATGGCCGATGGTAGTCAAAACGCATACACCACATTGCTCATGTCAATAACCATTGGAGTTCATTATTCAAATTACTAACTTTAACATTAAATTGCACACTAAGTAGTTAAAATATCTGCAGATATATTCTTTACAATTACCTTTTGTCACTGCAAATCTGAATCCTTAGATGATCTATTGTGAGTTTTGCGCAAAATGCAACTTTTGTTTCAATTGAAGTAAGGTTTTCATTACATACCAAATATTTGTCTGGATCATTTGAACTTATGTCAGGAAAGTGCTCCTCAATTACAAAATTCAGCAATTTCCTACAAGCGGGAACATATGAAATTGATAATACAAGTTCAAATACACTCACCACAGCAAGTTATACATCTGATATCAAACGTGTCTCATTTCAATTTAATAGCTTTAAAAATGTATTTGAATACATAACCGCTATTCTTTTTAGATTCACTAAGTTAGACACATACCTTAGGAGGTCTAGTTCTTCAGCTTGAGCCAGAACTTCCAAGGATCCAATACGAAACCATGACTTGGCCAGACGGAGGACAACTGCAGCTGGAGTGGGGTTATATCGATTTAAACCAACTCAAGCTGCGGTTGTTATATATATACTGTATATATATGTATCAAACAATAGGCAATACACCTACCCTCATTTCAGTGCCTATTCAGCTAAATTAAAGTGATGATTGCTTTGCACAATACACCACAAGTTCTTGCAAAGTTATAAAATGTAATGAGAATAAATGTATATGGTGGGAAACAAATAGAAGTCAAAGGTTCTTGAAAGGTGCTTGATTTATTTACCTTTCTCGCTCTTAACATTCCCATTGTAGAACCGGTCTCTCCAAATTCGCTCTTCACTTAATATAAGACTGGGGTAAAGAAGCATAAGATCAAACTTCTGCAGGGATTTCTGCTTATCCATCCACAGAGTGTGACATCCCATTGCAGTCTTGAGAGCGGTTTTATAGACTGGCATCTTTTCAATAATTCTCAATTTAAATGTGTTTACCTGGCAGCCCTGCTTGTAGGGACACCCAGGGCGAACATGGCCTCGCTGCACAGGAACTCCCTGACTGAGGATCGAACCACAGCACGACCATCCCCTTGTCTGTAGGGAAATGTGTACAAGCCAAATAGAATTACAACTACTATACAAAATATGACACTTATGGTGGTGGGGAATATCCATGTATTTACACAAAATTCCAATGCATGTTAATGATTTTGTTTATTGCATGTTTTTATAATTAGACTAAAATGTATACATAGCCCTTAGCTGGTGTAAAAGTAACAGTATCCCTTTACCTTGAGTAGGGAGTCTGCCCCGATCCCTTGAGCTGAAGTTCCCATCTTTCTCCCTTTCTGTAAATGGATAATACAATAAATAGGTACAACTGTAGAAGCTCACTGTAGAAGTGTACAATATTACAGAGTGTTAGGTCACCTATTGGTATATTCTCCAAGCAAGTGTGCTCGTCCATCCCCTAACTGCCCCGACCAGTAGCCAAACTAAATGAAAAGTAGGATATTATAGTTCATGAGCTTTTCATTAAAAGCATCCACAATTTTTTTACATTAGACTACTCTCTAACAAATACAGTCACATACCTGATGTCCCCCGTATCTGTGTGCAAGAGGGATAGACCCAGGTAACAGTTTACCACCACTGACATAATGGAGAAAATCTTCAGACTGTGCAACGGAAATATCCAAGTCCAAGATACTTTCAATAACATCCTACAAAGACAAAATATTTGTACCTTACAACAATTCGTAATTATGTACCAGCAAGTACTTTTACTATGTCAAGACAAATAAAAGTATGACGTTATTATTACATCACCATGTCAAATTAATCAATTAATCACCTTGGAAATGGCTGCAAGTTTAAGGGGTCCTTTGAGGGTAGTGGGGTTTGACTCAGAAAAAATGCAGTTCTTCACTGTGCGGACAAAATTAGCATCCACTTCATCCAGGGGGAAGGCCTCTGTATGTTGAGGATAAAAACAAACACTTTGTTAAGGTTATGGATCCAATACTTCTACAAATGCATCTCTAAATTAGGCCAAGATGCTCAGTATGTGATTACCAATGAGTTTTGTGCATGATAGTTGGAGGCAGTCATGAATGTGTTTCGTCTTACTGGTGTTGACACTAGACCTGAAAGTATGAGGGTATATTTTTTCATCCAAAGATACACAAACATCTCGCTGACTGTTACAGTCCTGGTAATTAGAGTTCCTTTCAATATTATTCAGCAGGCTGACGGGTATTATAAGGTTTATCGCAAGGACAAATCCAAACAGACTGCTCATCGTTGTCTGCACCTTATATGTCTGCATCTGACAAAATGTGTTTGACTACCAGTTAACTTACAAAACTACTTCGAACTACATGTTGCTGGTCTATTGTCAGTGGACACTTCCTTGTTATGATACGTCATCAGTGTGTAATTTTTCTCAATTCCGGTTCCTGTGTTTTGCAACCGAAGGATGTGTGTGGAGAATCATGGCGGTTCTGTGGAAGCACTGCATGAAACTGGGCTCAAGCTGTAGTAATTCAGGTTTTCTGGGGACATTATGCTCGGTTAGAGCTGCTTCTGCCAGTGTTTCGTCACAGCGTACAACGAGTAAAGTGGGGGTCGGTCTTGATGTGGTAAGTCGGCCAAGCATGCCTAGAATGTACCGGTAGGGCGTGCTGTCAAATCTAAGAAGGTCATACAGCACTATAACCTCTGGTTAGATACATGGTTTTGGTCTGATATTTCATGTTCATATAGAGTGTTAAACCGAACGTGTACTCTTGCCTCAGTCAGTGAATTCGAAAAGGTTGCATAATTCTATCTTCTTTGTGCTGCCTTATTAGTTAACAGCCTCAGCCAAACGTGCTGTCACGATTTAGTATGGTAATAAAGGTCAGAACGATTCTGTTCTTGTCGTTGCTAGATATAACCACTCTAAATTCCACGCTTGACGTCATGTTACCTCATTACCCTGTTGGCACAGAGAGATTAACGTAAAAACATCTGCCTGTTGTTCTTGAAGACCTTGAAGTCCTAGATCACTTTGCAAAGTTTAGCTGTCATTGACATGTAGATGCATGCGATGTAGTCGTTAATTTGCTAAATTTCAGTTGACTTGTAATTTTTTATTATTTTAATTTAGCGGCTGTCCTCCAAAATACCTGTACATTCAACATTATCAACTACTGGTTGTTTGACAAGGTGAGTTATTGTAATGTTCAAGAACATTACCTTCTTAAACCTCCATTGTATTATTTACCTAATACAGACTTGTGTCTGTTGCAGACACAAATCAAGTTTACTCTACCCCACATCACAAATCAGCTGCCATAAAAGGATGCACAGTGATGCAAAGCTAAAGGACCCCTTCACTCTAGCTCATAAAGACTTGCAGAATATGTACGATGATATCCGAAAGGTAACGTTTCATGCCATTTAGACCATATAAGACCTATCATATACCCACCACTCACCTAACATATTAAATGGAATGCGCATTTGTTATGTAGTTTTACCTCGATTTAAATGATTGCACATAAAACTGACAGAAAACAACCTCAGTACTAAATATCTTTATGTTTTATGATATATTTTTTAACAGGAATTGTTTGTATCCAAAACCGAACTGAAGTCGTTATGTGACTACTACTTTGATGGGAAGGGCAAGGCCATCCGGCCCATGATAGTGGTCCTCATGGCTCGGGCCCTCAACATCCACAGCAACAAAGACGGGTAAGATCATCCACTTCAACTAATCATAGGTGTCCTTTAGCGAAGACACGTGGCCTTAGACCACAAGTCACATGGATGGATAGCTATAAGGAAGCAACCACATCCTGCGATCCCAGGTTTTATACCTTTTATTGCAGAGAGTGGGAGAGCGTTTCACAATAAAATAATTTTCTTGGATCCCTTACAAAGTCTTTTCCTTTGTGTGCTTTTTTGTTTAGAAATCTTCTGCCTGGGCAGCGCTCATTAGCCATGATCACAGAGATGATCCACACAGCCAGTCTGGTACACGATGATGTCATAGACGGCTCAGACAAGCGGAGGGGGAAGACCACTATCAACGAAGTGTGGGGCGAGAGAAAGGTCTGTCTTTAGCATCAACCCTGTGTTACTCGTGTGGCTTTGAGTGCACTTGAGTGCCTCATGGTGGTGCTCACGGTCATGTTTGTGCTTTGTCCTTTTCTTCCAGGCTATATTAGCGGGAGACTTTATCCTTTCTGCAGCCTCCATGGCCTTGGCCCGCATTGGAGACACCTCAGTGGTGTCAGCGATGTCACAGTCCATTGAGGACCTTGTACTAGGTACAGTAAAAAGACTTAATACTACACTGCTACTATGACACAAGTAATGACTCCTTTGTATTTGAAGCATATGCAATTTGTTTATTATTCAATGCCTCTAGGTGAATTCATGCAGCTGGGCTCAAAGGAAAACGAGAATGAGAGATTCAAACACTACCTTGAGAAAACGTTTAAAAAGACTGCCAGTCTCATTGCGAACAGTTGTAAATCAGTATGTACGTTCTATGTCAACAGAAATAGCAGCGATCTTGTGGAACTGTTAAGGTTGCAATTGACAGGCTTCTCCACTGTCTTCCGTAGGTGTCTATTCTAGTTAACTCCGATCCAAAGGTGCATGAGATAGCCTTTGAATATGGGAAAAATGTTGGCATCGTATTTCAGGTAATTTCATACCTTTTGCCAGTCTTTAATCGTTTTTAACCTCAGAGACATCTACAGTTATTCATAATGTGTTTGAAGAGAATGTATTGTTGATGTATTTGGAAAGAACATTACCAAATGAACGTGATTGCAGTAGGATATTTATACCGTTCTGTGTTTTGACTTTTCTTTTAGCTTGTTGATGATGTGCTGGACTTCACGTCGTGTGCCAGCCAGTTAGGGAAGCCTTCGGCTACAGACCTAAAGCTGGGCTTGGCCACCGGACCTGTCCTGTTTGCTTGTCAACAGGTATGGTAGATGCTTAACCAATCAAGCTCTTTGGTGCAAAAGAAAATGCGGTCTATTTGGGGTTGTGAGTGTAGCCTTTCTCAGGTAATTCTTCTGTAAAAAAGATTAATAGTTTAAGGTTTGCAATAAATAAGAGTACATTTGAAGTATATTAAGTCATGGTAGAGAAAAACGTAAGGGGAAAAGCCCTTCTATAGACTGCACCGCTGAGAGTGTTAATTATTTTAGGTTCTGTATGTCAAATGAATGACTGAAATGTGTAGATAAATACAATGCTATCATCTGCACCAGCCTAATTGCCTACTATTTGGTTCAGTTTCCTGAGCTGCACGCAATGATCATGAGGCGGTTCAGTTCCAAAGGAGATGTGAAACGGGCTTGGCAGTATGTCCTAGAGGCAAGTCTAAACTTTGCAGTCTGATAAAAAGAAAATAATTGTGCAAAGGAAATAGTAGGCACCAGGGCCAGTCGTCTTTTTGGCACGGGTTATTGACCTCCATCTCCTGTTCTCGTGGTTGTGTCCCCAGAGCGACGGTGTGGAGCAGACAACCTTCCTGGCCCAGCGTTACTGCCAGGAGGCCATTCGACAGCTCAGCCTGCTGAGGCCCTCTCAGGAGCGCGACGCCCTCATCGGTCTCACCGAGATGCTGCTCAGCCGCGACAAGTGAGCCTCCGAGCGAGCCCCCAGCCCCCGGCCCCAGGCTTCACTCCAGGCAGCTACCCGTGGAGGGCTAGCCCCCCCTATGTAGGGGCGAGGCTGATCAGGGTCGTCGTGGCGAGGAAGGGCAGGGCTTTTTGTCATCTGACGGGTTCTTCAAGATCTGGTTCTGACAGACCCGTCTGTTGATGCTGGTTTCTTTCTTTTCCGATATTTGGCTCGATTGTCCTGCAGATTGGATGGCACTGTATTAACGACTCTTGAAAATGGACCAGTTAAAAGTTAACTGTGACTGAATCACAAATACTATCTCAACAACAGTGAGGGGCACTTCTAGACTGACAAGGATAACTTGTGTTTTACGACACCGGTTTCTCCTCTCCTTTCAGTCTTAAAGATATATTAGGGTTTACTGAACAAAGAATGATATTATGATACACTTATATTTATACAAGTGGTTTCCAATGCCATCTGTACTCAGACCCCTTGTTACATTGGACTGAACCTGACAAAAGACATAGCTGAGAGGATTGGACATATTCCAACCCTGTTCAACAAGGTGGCCGAGGATCATGTTGGAAACCACTTGACTTGACTTTCATTGTATACAGTACTGTAAGTGCAACTGCCTCTCTTACCTTATATAACTAACTGTACTCATGGTTTGAGTACATTCCATATTATGTGCAGGTTTTGGGCATGAGAGGCATAGCATAATCTATGGAATAGGTGCATATTTCTCATGGTCATTGGTGTGTACGTGTGGATCTGTGTATAAGTAATTACTTGAAGGTCCGTCCACACCTGAAAGTCTTTTTTTTAATGCCTTGTACAAATCAATGTTATTTGAAGAATATTCTGTAACAAATGCTTAATAACATCCAAGGCCTTAACATCCACAATGATTACATATGTGTACCGATGAAATAAAAGGTATTTTTAAAAAGCGTGTTTTTAATCACCACTCACACTTTGTGTACATAGTAGAAGGGTTTATTATAAAAGACTGTACATTTAATTTTTGCATTTAACATATTATATATACAAATTAAGGGCTGTGAAACAGTATTTCTACCAATGAAATTGAGCTGTAACACTTGTAAAGATTTGATCTAGTACGGCAAACAGACAAATTATGAAGGAATTAGCTGCAAAACCCTGTTATCGTAAACAGTGAGAAGTGCAGTTAACGTTTCCAGGAAAGACAATCTGGTTTGTGCAAACCATCATCTCCTGTGCAGGGTGGTCAGCTGAGATACTCCAACATCCATTCCCCTGAACATTCATAAATGCAAAACCTTGGTCAAAAAACTGATAGTCAAATGTCTTTGTTAGGACCTTCTCAACTAAGGAACAACTTGGAGAAAACAAAGCTGCGAAGAAAGAAAATAACTCGGCATCAAAATGTTTTTTTCAGACCTGAGTTATGAAGCAACTGTCCTGTAAATTATGATGATTTAACAGCATTTTGTAGTATTTGGTTCTGGTCACCTTTGCTCACCGCTAAGACCGAGGAGGTATATGAGTTGTCATATTGGTCTCCGTTGATCACTGAATTGTAGAATGGCAGTGTTATTATTAATATATACATCATACCCCGAGTAGGAAGTTTTGAAAATGTAGCCGAGTGACAATGCATGGTTTACAATTGATCATAATCCTAATTACTTAAAGTGAACATTAGATATACTTAAAGAACCTGGATATTTAATTATCTATAGTAGTTTCTTTTGATGGAATTAGTAAATTATTTGATGTCGACTTTTGCTTTAAAATAGGACCATAAATAGAAGTTAAGCGAAACACCAGGAACATGCCCTGTCCGTAGCATCAAATAGTGACTCACTGTGCTAACCAGAAATACAAATGTATAATTTCAATTTCATTATTGTTTAAGTGATAACTTTAAGTGGAGCTCAAAATAAAAGGTTTGCAAATGCTTTCAATGATTCCAACAGAAGATAAAACAATCTAAATTAAACTGAATGTACATTGACTACAAAAAGACAAACTTAATACAAATGCTTATAGTTTTATATCATGCTTGTATGCCGACATTGAACTCCAGGACAATAGTGAATACCTGAAATGTGACAAAGACACTCTAGGTTTGTGTCACTTAAGGATGAACTATTAGCCTTTTATTTTTTGCAAATGTATCAGCATTGATCGTTGTGAAAAGAAAGAAGGGGAGGTTGAACCCTAGATTAAACAATCTTCAACTGGGGACAGATCCAGGTAGAGTGGGACAGCCTACTGCTTAGGAAACTGATTAAACATTCAATGAATTTACAATACAGACCCCCAACCAGTTGCAGCCCACACTATATACAATTAACAGTTATAACACTTTCACTGAAGGCATACACATAACATGATCATTTAAGATGACAAAATGAAATCCATTTGCTCCATGAAACATTATACTCATTATTATTACATATTTACAGAGTAACTGCAATGAGCAAGTGACTAAAAATGTTTCGGAGGTAATGCAATAATGTTTGTGTTATACAGGGCATATTTTGACAGGACAAACCGTATGTATATATCCTTCAGCAGTGCTTACCACCTCTGTCTTTGGAATCCCCAAGGGGAGCACAACCTTTGTGAGCTTGTCTGCAGTCCAATCCTTTCTAAACGTGATTTTGTACATCATGTTTGCTATACTGTTCCCTGTCCACAACAGCAGAATAAACTACATAGATTTCATGTTTTTGCCATTTGTCATGGGAAAGAACCTTCAGTCATATTAAAACGGCAGGTCTCTCGATCACCTTTCGTGGGGCTCGTATGATTTCCGATGTATCGGGTGTCTAAGATATGACTAAATAAATACAAAGGTCTTCGCTGGCAGGGTCCCTTTAGTCGGCGTAGTGCATGATGGACTCCACGTAGTTACCGGGGAACAGGCCAGTGACTCCGTTACAGACGCCTTCGAACCAGCCGTCGTCGTTTTTCTTGATGATGTAGATGATGGCCCCCTCCATGAAGCTCAGCTCGTCATCCTTATCCTTGGAGTAATCGTAGATGGCCACCACTAAGAAGGAAAAAATGACAAATAAGTACAAAGAGATCGGAAAGAAAATAACGTAATTGGTTGAGGCACCAAGGGTAATTTGAAAAGTAGCAATGTTGTTGTAATCAGGATTAACAGCCTGGCCACATCTACTAACATGAAATGAAAAGCTTAATAAACCTGTCTATAGTATTCAAAATCATTTCATATGTATATATCACTTCATGTGTGAAGGGCCTATTATACCAAGGGCCTATTAAAACAATCCTTTCTGGTTTGTATTGTAATATTCTAAAGGGCAATGAAAAATGCATCCTCTAATTATATTTAAATTAATTTAAATGTTTTGGCAATAAGAAATCTACATTCAAAACAGTATGAAGGACGGGCTAAAAACATTTGTGTGGCAAAGAAAGGAATCAAATCAATAATCCATTAAGTGTGGACATGAAAAATATTTAGCCGAGGGGACCTGTTACCATTTCACTTGGGAGACTGTAGTTGATTTAACTTGAAAAAATTACCACAGTACCACAGTACATTTTAGTTAATAACATACTTAACAACACATTGTGCTATTTTATCTCATGGTTGATGTATTTCTATTTGATGGTTAATTTATGCAAAACATTTTTTAAAATATTGATATTTCTAGACACTGTACATTGTTGATAAGCATGCCCTGATATTCACACCTTTCTCTGCGTAGACCTTGGGTGCCCATTGGGGATCTCCGTCAGCGTACGGGTCGTTGTAGTGCACCACCGCAGCCTCTTCCTCCTCGTAGTCCACTGGGGGCGGGGGTGGCGGAGGGGGAGGGGACTCATCAAACATGGGCAGCTCGTCTGGAGGTGGAGGGGGCGGCGGAGTAGGGGTGTCTGCGACTGAGGAATCGCGCGGAGGGGTAAGGGGACAGAGAAAGGGAGTTTAGGTACCAACAGCATGGGCAGGAAACAAGGAGAAGTGCATGGTTCTCCTGATCAGGTCATGGGTTCAGGGATGGACTCCCGGCCCTGTCGACGTGCAGGCTGAACATGCAACTAAGCCCAGGTGAGGAAAACAAATAAAACCATGCAGTGATCATCGAGCAACAAGCAGATGTGAGTGTGTATGTCAGAGGGCGTGCGTGTGACCAAAGTCCTACAACCACATGTTAGCATCCTGGTGTTTCCTTTTAGGAATTCTGTTCCTTTTCTAGGCCCTCTTCAAGTGAATTCTCTGTCTTTCTCTCTTTCACAAGCAGACAGTTTTGTACACAGCAAATTTCTTTTTGGGGGGGGGGGGTGGGGTTATTTTTGTGGGGTTTAATTCATGTATTTTTTTTTTTTTTTTGCAATACCCAATACCAAAAAAAAGATTATGGA